>CALYLW010001660.1:0-16547 GCA_944989445.1 Ampullaceana balthica | reverse complement strand
ACCTTATTGCAAATTTGTTTAATTTCATACATCACTAAACAATGCAATGATGTTTTACAATTTATTATGTGCACTTTATAATGATTTTATCGTTATATTATATTGAAGATGTATAGTATTCAGTTGTTGTTTTGTATCCCTATATAAAGACAAGTAAATTAATTAGTAGAAATTGATTGACTACGCACCATATAA
Source organism: Ampullaceana balthica (assembly GCA_944989445.1). Taxonomy (NCBI): domain Eukaryota; kingdom Metazoa; phylum Mollusca; class Gastropoda; family Lymnaeidae; genus Ampullaceana; species Ampullaceana balthica. The sequence continues at coordinate 16,352 of CALYLW010001660.1, read as the reverse complement.
GTTTGTTATTTCATACCACGCGAATAAAGACTGATTCCCCCAACACCATATATGTTTGTTATTTTCATACCCACGCGAATAAAGACTGATGCCCCCAACACCATATATGTTTGTTATTTGATACCCACACGAATAAAGACTGATTCCCCCACACCATATATGTTTGTTATTTCATACACGGCAATAAAGCTGAGGGACCCCCACATATATATTTGTTATTTATACCCACCAATAAAGACTGAGTCCCCCACCACCATATGTTTGTTATTTCAGTACCCACGCGAATAAAGACTGATTCCACCAATACCACAGTACCAACTATTATTTATCACCAAAGACGTTTCAGAGAGATCAGCTATTCTGTTTATCACTATTTCTTACACTAGATTGTGCTATGGCGCACACTTTTATTAAGACGCCCATGGTGCCCGCTTTTTTCAAAAGCCCAACTAACTAAATACAAAATATTAAATTTTTTAAAAGTATGCAAAGTATTTCATAATTTTTAAAATATGATCTAAAACAAAGAAGTCATTGTTAATGTTAATCTGGAAACCATAAGAATTATGATTTTTAAGTCTATATTTCCAATTAAAAAAAAACAAAAGCAGATTGTTATCATTTAGCGTTACTGAATGAGTGAGTCAGTGAAAATTGAGGGTGTTTAAATATATAATTCCAATTTTCTCTGCCGCATATTAGCAAGGTTCTGTGTTTGGTTTAAAACAATTGACCATACTAATGGTACTCAGCTGTAACAAATAGACACGTTTTTAATAGTCTCAGTAACAAATAGACATGTATAGAATTATTCTCAATAGCAAACTAGACATGCATAGAATTAGTCTCAGTAACAAACATACATGTATAGAATTATTCTTAATAACAAAAAGACATGTATATAATTAGTCTCAGTATACAAATTAGTACATGCATATAATTAGTCTCAGTAACAAACAGACATTTTTTAAAGAACATTGTATTAAACATATTAGAAATGCATTAAAATTGGATTTCCCGCAAACTACACACCACAAGGAACCTTTAACTGGCATTTTTATTTTAAAAAATACATTTGATAAAACAGAATGCGTAAAGTAATTATTCGATCTATAATTTTAACAAAAGAAAAGTTTATAAACTTATAATTTACAATTCAATGAGACTAATTAGTATTTTTGTGTTGATTAAATATTTCTTAGTATGTAACATACTAATATATGTACATATAAAATTGGAAGAACAAATTGTATCAGTAAATCGTATTAATATCAAGTCATGAAAACTATGAAATGCAGACATTGACTTTAAAACATACCCTTTTCTAACAATTTAAGCAGCACCGTTTTGCGCTCCACTGCTTTCAACGGAAAGCCAATCTATTTTATCAAAGTGGCATGCCACTTGATCTCGTTCCCTAAAATAAGGTATACAATGTAAATGAATAGATACACCTTAGTTTAATTTTGAAAACTTATAACACTGTTTATTGCTAAAATAGTTTGAAGGTATATAATAGTATTATGAGATTTCTTTTCTGCACATATTATTACACATAAAATATTACTTTTAAAACTATTTAAAAAACTGTAAGATAAAACCTTACAAAAATGCAGGTGATAAAACACACCATTCACACGAATACCTAAAGATGACAATAAGAACATGTAGGATAGCAGTCAGGAGAGCGTTAAGAGTATTAGAGAAGACTCTCTATGATTTAAAGAATAACTATATTAATTAAGATGAAATCAGGAAGATGTTAAGACATACCGTAAAATTAAAGTCCTTGTACATTACAGCTGGAAAAGGGAATTGCATTTGATTTAGAAAATGTGTAGTAATTTTCATTATAAAATTGAAACTGATATTTTAGAATTGTGAAATAGAGTTGTGTTACTCAAATTATTTTTAAATTTACTTCCTTGATTTTAATACATAATTATTTGTAAACTTAATATTTATATTTAGAAACGCAATTCGTTAACTATACGTTTCAATATTATAAAGATGTTAATTAATGTAATATAAATTGTCACAGCTTGACATTTCTGTTGTTTCTGTTAAATCGGGAATAAAATACACATCGTCTTGTGAAGTAAATATATTGTTAATTTTTTAAGCCAAGAATCTAATAACGTTTAGTTATGTTGTTAAAATTAGTTTAAGAAAAAACGTATTTAATGTCCTTCTGAACATAAATCTTATCATAGTCAATAAAACTCAAATTAGGTCTAGGGGGTAAATCGTGAGAGGTGACTCTATGACCTTTCGCACTGGGTGACACCAAATTTAGTGACGCCTCTGCTGTTATGTCAATTTCTTGTTGACATCATTAAAGTGCGTTAATATTGCCACCGTTTTTTTAAGAATAATAATAAATAATACGAAACATTTTTAAATTTTTTAAAATTAAAAAAAGAAATTGATCGTCATCGAAATTATTTTAAAAATTGTCATCATAGTAACATAAAACATTCTCTTCATAATAATAATACTATAGACTATATAGATGTCCTGAGATATAACATAAAACATTCTCTTCATAATAATAATACTATATAGATGTACTGAGATGTAAAATAAAACATTCTCTTCATAATAATAATACTATATAGATGTACTGAGATATAACATAAACCATACTCCTCATAATAATAATACTATATAGATGTACTGAGATGTAAAATAAAACATTATCTTCATAATAGTAATACTATATAGATTTACTGAGATATAACATAAAACATACTCTTCATAATAATAATACTATATAGATGTACTGAGATATAACATAAACCATACTCCTCATTATAATAATACTATATAGATGTACTGAGATGTAAAATAAAACATTATCTTCAGAATAATAATAATATATAGATTTACTGAGAAATAGTTTCATTTTTCAATACACTTTATTCTGGGCATCTCTATTAAAAAAATTAAAATAAAACGTTTTCTCCGGCTTGATAATCTTCAGTTGATTACCTTGAAGTTGAAGAAAGTAAGGAATTTCTTAACATTTCTTTTATTCTGTAAAGTACATAACATCTAATGAATTTATTTGTGCCCATTATATGTTTCTACACTCCAAGGTTCCATTATTTCAAGATAATATTTGACATACGTAACCGATTTTGGCCTTTGCTGAATCGTTTACATATTTACATTTAATGATAAATTATTAAGGCTTTATAACTATTTTATTATTTTTACATTTGATTGTTTCTCTGTATGTTTTAAATCTATTTCCGTACCTCATTTGTCGACCAGTCTCCATTACATGACAACAGACGCAGAAGGACTGTGGATAACTTAGTTAACTAAATGATTCATTTAAAGCCTGTGCATGAAGATTCAGCGGGTCCCAAACTCTTACAGAAGAGCAGCAAATGTTGTTGCCAATGAAAACTTTTAATCAGTAGTGAATAAATACATTGTAATGTTACATTTATTCATTCTGTTTATATGACATACTATGTTAATTGTTTCATTATGCTGTTTATATGACCTACTATGTTAATTGTTTCATTCTGTTTATATGACCTACTATGTTAATTGTTTCATTCTGTTTATATGACCTACTATGTTAATTGTTTCAATCTGTTTAAATGACCTACTATGCTAATTGTTTCAATCTGTTTATATGACCTACTATGTTAATTGTTTCAATCTGTTTATATGACCTACTATGTTAATTGTTTCAATCTGTTTATATGACCTACTATGTTAATTGTTTCAATATGTTTATATGACCTACTACGTTAATTGTTTCAATCTGTTTATATGACCTACTATGTTAATTGTTTCAATCTGTTTATTCTTATCTGATAAATACCTACACTGTTTCTACTGCTGGAATTTATCAGAAGTCGATGGCATCACTACTGTTAAAGTTTCTCTAAACATATAATATATTCATTATGGTATTGAAGGAAAAGTATTTGGTTTAAAGATATAAAACATATAATATTATTGTAATAGTATTTATTTATGGAAACTTAACATGTCATTAAATGCTTGACTAAAAAATGCACAACCTACTCACTGTAAAAAGTACCACTCATTGGTTTCTTTGAATTTCTTCCTTTATAATAAGATTGTTGCAACGCTCGACGTGTCCGTTGGTTATATATATTATAGATATATGTGTGATTAGAAAACCCACAGGCATGGGCTGCGCTTTATACATTTACATGACATAATAATGAAATAATCATAATAATAGCAAATGCACAGTGAATTACGCAGGGCACAAACTGGTACTGCAGCAAAGAAGTGTAAAGTATTCACTAGGGCTAGGGAATGTGTCGATAAAAATCATGATAAATTTGATTTTTATAAACCGCAACCAGCTCGTTCCAGAATTTCCTCTGCAGCACTAAATAATGCGCACCAATTGTGACTGCAACAATAATACTGCACAATACGTTAAAAATAAATATGTGACTGTAAAGTAAGACATATATATAAGTCCTTCAGGCTTCATTTGAAAATTATGACTTTTCAGTTTATTCGCGGTTTGATCCAAACTTTATTACCACCACACTATCACAAACATGTAAACAATAAAATGATACTATTTAAAAATGTGAATAAAAAAGAAATATTTATTTTTCTAACAAGTTCATGTGAAAAGTGTATAAAGTGATAAAATTTAATATTAAAGTATCAACAATTAATCGTATTTATAATTTAATGTACACGTGTTAGGAATTCAAAGTATCCTTTTCTTTATTGTAGCGTGAGCCTCTTTTCCGCGATATATATATATATATATATTTAATTTGTTCAAATTAAAACTAAGGCACATCAAAATATTCATTTTAAATAATAATCCAACAAAAACTATTGGTATTTTAATATATTATATTATTTTTAAACAAACAAACATGCACGCTCTTAGACTATGAAAGGTTAGAGGTTGTGGACAGCTTAACTTACTTGGGGTCTCAAATACACTGTCCATTGAGTGGACAGCTGAACTTAGTTGGGCTCTCAAATACACTGTCCATTGAGTGGACAGCTGAACTTAGTTGGGGTCTCAAATAAACTATCCATTGAGGACAAAATAAACTGTAGATGTGGCAGCCTTAATGACTTAAGTAAATAAACGGGTCTGGCAAAACTCCAAGCTAACTGAGAAAACCAAACTGTGTGTCTTTCGAGCCTGTGTCATCATTACGTTGCTATCCGAGAGCGAGACATTGACCACCTATACATCCAATGAGCTCAAGCTTAATAGCTTCCACTTGAGGTGCCTGCGTCACATGCTTCTCATTAAATGGCAAGACAAAATGCCAAATAGTGAGGTCCTGATGCGTGCAAATTTCCAAAACATGTTCTTAATACTAAGTGAAAGACGGCAGAGATGTCTAGGACATGTAAAAAGAATGAACCCTGGTCACATCCCCAAGGATCTCCTATATTGAGACATTGGGGAAGCGGAGAACAGGTCGCTCACGTATGCGATTTAAAAATATGTACCAAAGGTACATGAAGCAGCCAGAATAACCACAAGCGACCTTTATTGTAGGACCGAAGACCGATCTACGTGGCTCACAGTGGTCAAAGGACGCGTGATAGTTGCCGAGTAGTGAAGGATAAAATATGCTACAGAAAGAAAAGCTAGAAGAAAGGCCAAAGCATTGGGAAGCACAGAACTGGTGTGCAAGAGATTTGGTAGAGAACTGTCACTCAAAGATAGGTATGCATAGCCACAGGAGGAAATGCAACCCAACCAAACGGCGATGCGCCATTAACTTGCAAGACGAAAGCATGCCGATTATCTAATATATAAAGCTCAAATGTTTGTATGTTTCACTTTTCAATTTTCTGTTAGACAATCACGGAAAAACCAAATGACGGACGGGGACCAAATTTGGCAGGACGGTTCCTTTTACCCTGAAGGTGGTTTTAAGTTAGTTTTTGTAATTGTCCCTTTTGCCCGAATGCCGTAAATTAAATAATCAGAAAATGCAGAGACAAAGAATAAAAAATTTAACCTCATTTCTGTATTGAACAAATTTACGCGGACGTTCAAATGCCGTTCAAAGCGAGTTACTTTTGGTGACGTTTTTTTTCCCCAATGCCAATACTTTATTTTCAGCCGTGCGCATTTGAAAAAATATTATAATGTCTAATTACGGTGCGCACATTTTCGTGTACGCTTCATAATTTGAGCTGTGTAGTACAAAGAATTGTCATTTTCTTTACTGTTACTTTCTATATATTAGATAGACACGTAAACATATTTAATTACAACTGCCACACGATGCATTAGATTTAATTGTTTACACGTTTAAATTTAATTGCGAATTTGTTTTAATTATTTTCTGTTCCATAACTCGACATTTAATGAAAAACCTATTTATGTAATAATTGTGTCAGTATTTTTTTCAAGGCTTCATTTTTAGCGGTGCACGTTTTAAAATCTTTTATCGCCTGATTACTGTGCGCACATTTTCGTGTACGCATCTTAAATTTAGCTGTGTCCTATTAATATAACATTTATATTTTGTTTGTCTTTTACATAAGCTGTTGTCTTTTACATAACCTATACACTTATACTATTTAAACTTAGGCTACCGGACTTATTAACATAAGTAGATTAAACTAAATAAAGTGATCCTGAAAACGCTTAATTATTTTGTATTGCGAATTGAATATGTTATGTTCATTCCTTTGATGATGGATTAACATAGGCCATTTTTAAAATCGATTATTGTGATGGTTTCACATGCATTTTTAACATAAAATTGATTTGTTTTGTTTGTTTTTTTTAAAATTAGGAATATAGCCTAATTTTTTTATTTATCTTTATTATCTTTATCTCATAGACGCTGTTGCAAATATTGTATTAATTACAATTGTGTTACATTGCAGTGTCGTAAATATATAAGAGCTTTTTTAGTGACGACAGTGGCAGAGATCTTTTGGAAAAATGTCAACAAAGCAGTGGCCTTTTTTAATGGATACAAACAAACAAACATAAAAATATCAACTGAGCTTTATATATTACATATGCGTTTAAATTATTTTATTTCAATTATTTTCACGATGCATTGTATTAATATTTTACATGCAATGAATAAAATTGGGATTTTTAAAAAATTTAATTCATAACTCGACATTTAATTAAAAACCATAGATGTAGCGAGTTTATTTTATGTTGAAAGTGATGGCCTATGTCAAATAAACGTACACTTTAAAACTGTTTACTTAAGCTTTATATACACTATACATTATAAACTTTCGCTACCGAACGTATTAACAAAAGTTGACTAAATTTAAGGGGAGGTGTGGGTCAAAATTCTAAAATTTGTATCTAGCGTCCTGAGTGATTTTAAGTAAAATATTCTTATAGGGTATAACAAAAGATGTAAATTGCATTAAATTTTTTTTCAAAAAGTTTTTGGTTTCCATGGAAACTCAAATAAACATCCGCCATTTTGTTTTTTTGGGTGAATTTCAAAACGCTAAGGCTTTTTTAAATTACTAATTATGGCTTTCAAATTTAAAATATAGATATTTTATCATGTATTAAAACTTTATATAACGAGACTTTTCTAATGGATGCACTAGTTTTTAAAAAAAAATTCACAAAAAGTGTTTCCATTTTTTTGGGTCAAAATTAAGGGTTATGGGATACATTTTTATCTGTATTTTCCTTTGTATAGAAGTTATAAAAAATTTAGGTTATTTAAATCTTTATTTGTGTTTAAAGATCACACAGAAAAAATATGGAGTAATTTGCTCAATAATTTAAAAAGTTATAAGGGTTTAAGTGACCAAAAACATTGAAAGCGGGAAAACTGAAAAAACGACAAAATTTATTGAAAATGTCATATTAAAATTTTATTTTTTATAATGACTGGACATAAAATGGTCTATTAACTTAAGCTGGATCTTTCTCATTATTTTCTAGCTCTTCACATCTTTTCCTCACTGCCCCTTTTACATTTTTTACTTTTACTCTCTGCCTGTAATTTTCGCCTCTTCGTGCACTTATTTTTTTAACGCTAAAATTACTTTATAGTCTCAATTATAAAGCTGAATTTTTATTGCACACATAAATTATGATCTAAAGTTATTCTTTAATATTTGGAATGCTAAGAATTATACACTGTGACTTGAATAAAATTGAATTGAAATCACAATTAATAGGTCTCCAATTGAATGTGATTGATCCTGTGTTATTGCAGATAAATAAAATGTCCAAGTAAACTTTTTTCTGGCAGGGTTAGCTTTAATTTACTATCTACAGATGTATCCCAGGAAGAACCCGGGTTAAATAGCAATCTAGCTCTTGTTTTTATTAATTGATTATTGATCCTGTCACTGTCTAATGTCTGTCTAATCTAGTAAATACTAATTACTATTAATACTAGTACATGTACTAGTCCTTGTGACAACAATTTGCTAGCTCATAGAATATTTTAAATATTATTTGGGTAAAATTTATCACATTAGCAACAGTAGCTGTTAATTTGGATTTTATTACATGGACGTTTTATGTTATTATTATTATTGGAATGTCTCTAAGAGTACTAAGACGCTTTATTTAGTCTTTAGTGACTTTAGTTTGAGTTCGAGACCATGACCAAGTGCCAAGTGCAAAACCAACCTTTTTACGTATTACACGCTGCAGTGATCAATTAGAAAGTAGTTTACATAGTAATATAATAACATTTTGCTATTGCAAAAATCTCTGAATTTTAAAATATGAAAATATTTTATCTGAACGCTTTTTCTACTAAATAAATAATGATCTTAGGTGCTATCGGTCATGGAATACAATTGTTGTTTATGTAGAAACGGAAGTGAACTTCTGTAATTTCCACAGCAATAACCAATCAAAATGCTTGGTTTATTGAAAGGTCAAGTGTGATTCCTAAGACATGCGGAAAACCCCATTAGTAGGTCAAGAAAATATATTTTTTGAACGCGAATCGTAACGAATGCTAGGTTGGGTAAAATTTGATTGGTCGGGAATTTATATTTATCTAAATCTGGAAAAATCCAGCTTTCCGTTGATTCCTCATTCGATATGGTTGGACGATTTCAAGTACATGAATGGAGTCAGTAAAAAACTGTATTTCGTATAAAAATACTACTTTACACCCCCTTACAGGGTTAATAAAATAATATTTTTAAAAATGTTCTAATATATTATCATAAAATTTTTAATGTAATTTATATTAAAAAATGTTTTTAGAAACCAAATAAATCGAAAACTAGAAATACTTAAAAATGTAATTTTTTGGTCAAATTCTGACCCACACCTCCCCTTAACGAAGTGATCCTGAAAACGCTTAATTAATATGAATTGCGAATTGAATATGTTTTTATGTTCATTCCTTTGTATTCAGAATAGCATAGGCCATTTCTAAAATTGCCTTTTAATCATTTTTAAGATGCGCTTATTAACAGACGGTTGAATCTTTTTTTTTAATGTATTTTATTTTTCAGATATAAAATCTGGTGTGTGTGTGTGCATTGAATATAATTTACAAAATATGATGCCTTATCCGAAATAGGGAACAAAAAAAAAGATTCCTTTTTGAAATTATACACATTGCTTATAAACCGTAAATATAAATCGTAAAATATAGAGACATAAAAATGTTAAATATTATTTCCCTGTTTAGACAATTATGAATACGTCAAAATGAAGAGTTATTTTGGTCCAGTACATTTACTTTATAACAAGACTTTATTTTATGCGGCCAGCTTTCTATATGTCTAAATATGGTGTGCACATTTTTTTATATCATTTTAATACGACCGTTTTTTTTTAAAATAGTATTTTAGAAAGTACATTTATAATTTTGTTTATTTGCGCTATGAGTCAATTAGCTTTTGCCTTTTAAAGGGATAGTGCCACATGTTCTTTATCTCATAGACGTGGTTACAAATATTATATAACTTACAATTGTGATACGATGCAGTTTCGTAATTATATATTAAATTTTTGAGTGACGAGGGTGGTAGAGCTCTTTCGGAAAACATATAAGTTATGTTAATTTTGTACAAGTGGGAATGAAATTGTAAATTTAGTTATTATGGTCGGCAAGAATCATTATTTAATAAGTCATATCTTTTGAATAGTAAGGTTATGTTAAAAGGCACTGCATTAAGTGAAAACAACTCACGCGGTAAAATGGCATATCTCTGTTTCTCATAAGATTTTAACTAAATAGTTGAATCTGAAATTTAACTTGGCAAATAAAAATTGTAATAACCATCACCTAATACTTGGATAAAGGGTCAGCACACTCCCGCTACAAAGTGCGGGTATTTTTCAAGTATATATATATATATATATATATAAATATTTAAATATGTTTGTGTGTGTATGAATGTCCTTTATAGCTGTCTAAACCATTCACCCGATCGTCATGAAACTTTTCAAGACTGTTGAGTATGCTCCCGGGATGGTAACTATCACTTTTTTCAAAATTTAACACTCATGGGGCGCCGGGGGCCCATATCGTCATGTTTTGCTTATACGAGCTATATAAAAATTAGTTTAAGCTTTAGCTACTGTGTAAATTATTGGATCTTAACCAAAATGTGTATATGACAACTTGATAGCCAATATTAAAATACTATAGGGCACTAAACTGCTAATATTCATTCCTTTGGGGCTGGGGGCCCAAAAATTCACATTTTTTAAGCGTTTAAGATTTTATTCACCATTCAGTCATTAACAATCTTGACAAATTATGACACATGTATCAATTATTATACTAATTGAAATGAACAGATGTTTTGAACTTTATATCTTGCCCAGAATGGGCCCTGGGACCCTTAATGTCGTTTTTATCTTATATGAGCTATATAAAAAATAGTTTCTACGTTAGCTACTTAGTAAATGAATAGATCTTCACCAAACTTTGCACACAAAAACTTGGTAGCCTATATTAAAATACTATAGACACTGCACTTCTAATGCCAATATCTTCGTGGCCGGGGCCCCAAATATCTTTTTTCGTATATGTTTAAGATATTTTTCCTATTTACTTTTTAAAGAGCTTGAGAAATATAGCCACAATAAAAATGAACTAAAATGAACAGGTTTTTGAAATTGACCTCTTGCACCGAATGGGCCAGGGCCCCTTAATGCTATTTTCCCCCTATTGTAGGTATATAAAAAGTAGTTTAAGAGTTAGATATTGAGAAAAAAACTGGATTTTGACAAAACTTAGAATATAAAAACTTAAGAGCCTATATTACTATAGGGCACTGAACTCTTAATTTCCATTCCTTCGAAAAAGTCTTTTTACTGAACTTTAATCATTGTATTCCCTATTCAATTTTACACGATATTGAGGAATATATATTGAGTACAATAGATAAAAACAACATTAAGGGCCCCAGGGCCCATTCTGGGCAAGATATAAAGTTCAAAACACCTGTTAATTTCAATTTGTATAATAATGGATACATGTGTCATTATTTGTCAAGATTGTTAATGACTGAATAGTGAATAAAATCTTAAACGTTTAAGAAATGAGTACAATGGCAATAAAAAAAACTATAATATCACTCATTTTGGGGCCGGGGCCCTTAATATCGTTTCTTCTTTTGTACGCTATTTAATTATTAATTTATTTATCCGTTTGCTATGAAACTTGGATTTTTTTTTCACACTTCCACGAAGATTTCTTCAGAATTATTTTTAAACATACCACTCATTGGTTTCTTTAAATTTATTCCTTTTTACTTTGATCGTTGCAACGCACGACGGGTCTACTAGTCTAATATATAAAGCTCAAATGTTTGTATGTTTGTATGTTTGTATGTTTGTATGTTTCACTTTTCGACTTTCTGTTAGACAATCACGGAAAAACCAAATGACGGACGGGGACCAAATTTGGCAGGACGGTTCCTTTTACCCTGAAGGTGGTTTTAAGTTAGTTTTTGTAATTGTCCCTTTTGCCCGAATGCCGTAAATTAAATAATCAGAAAATGCAGAGACAAAGAATAAAAAATTTAACCTCATTTCTGTATTGAACAAATTTACGCGGACGTTCAAATGCCGTTCAAAGCGAGTTACTTTTGGTGACGTTTTTTTTCCCCCAATACTTTATTTTCAGCCGTGCGCATTTGAAAAAATATTATAATGTCTAATTACGGTGCGCACATTTTCGTGTACGCTTCATAATTTGAGCTGTGTAGTACAAAGAATTGTCATTTTCTTTACTGTTACTTTCTATATATTAGATAGACACGTAAACATATTTAATTACAACTGCCACACGATGCATTAGATTTAATTGTTTACACGTTTAAATTTAATTGCGAATTTGTTTTAATTATTTTCTGTTCCATAACTCGACATTTAATAAAAACCTATTTATGTAATAATTGTGTCAGTATTTTTTTCAAGGCTTCATTTTTAGCGGTGCGCGTTTTAAAATCTTTTATCGCCTGATTACTGTGCGCACATTTTCGTGTACGCATCTTAAATTTAGCTGTGTCCTATTAATATAACATTTATATTTTGTTTGTCTTTTACATAAGCTATTGTCTTTTACATAACCTATACACTTATACTATTTAAACTTAGGCTACCGGACCTATTAACATAAGTAGATTAAACTAAATAAAGTGATCCTGAAAACGCTTAATTATTTTGTATTGCGAATTGAATATGTTATGTTCATTCCTTTGATGATGGATTAACATAGGCCATTTTTAAAATCGATTATTGTCATGGTTTCACATGCGTTTTTAACATAAAATTGATTTGTTTTGTTTGTTTTTTTTTAAAATTAGGAATATAGCCTAATTTCTTTATTTATCTTTATTATCTTTATCTCATAGACGCTGTTGCAAATATTGTATTAATTACAATTGTGTTACATTGCAGTGTCGTAAATATATAAGAGCTTTTTTAGTGACGACAGTGGCAGAGATCTTTTGGAAAAATGTCAACAAAGCAGTGGCCTTTTTTAATGGATACAAACAAACAAACATAAAAATATCAACTGAGCTTTATATATTACATATGCGTTTAAATTATTTTATTTCAATTATTTTCACGATGCATTGTATTAATATTTTACATGCAATGAATAAAATTGGGATTTTTTAAAAATTTAATTCATAACTCGACATTTAATTAAAAACCATAGATGTAGCGAGTTTATTTTATGTTGAAAGTGATGGCCTATGTCAAATAAACTTACACTTTAAAACTGTTTACTTAAGCTTTATATACACTATACATTATAAACTTTCGCTACCGAACGTATTAACAAAAGTTGACTAAATTTAATGAAGTGATCCTGAAAACGCTTAATTAATATGAATTGCGAATTGAATATGTTTTTATGTTCATTCCTTTGTATTCAGAATAGCATAGGCCATTTCTAAAATTGCCTTTTAATCATTTTTAAGATGCACTTATTAACAGACGGTTTAATCTTTTTTTTTAATGTATTTTATTTTTCAGATATAAAATCTGGTGTGTGTGTGTGCATTGAATATAATTTACAAAATATGATGCCTTATCCGAAATAGGGAACAAAAAAAAAGATTCCTTTTTGAAATTATACACATTGCTTATAAACCGTAAATATAAATCGTAAAATATAGAGACATAAAAATGTTAAATATTATTTCCCTGTTTAGACAATGATGAATACGTCAAAATGAAGAGTTATTTTGGTCCAGTACATTTACTTTATAACAAGACTTTATTTTATGCGGCCAGCTTTCTATATGTTTAAATATGGTGTGCACATTTTTTTATATCATTTTAATACGACCGTTTTTTTAAAAATAGTATTTTAGAAAGTACATTTATAATTTTGTTTAATTGCGCTATGAGTCAATTAGCTTTTGCCTTTTAAAGGGATAGTGCCACATGTTCTTTATCTCATAGACGTGGTTACAAATATTATATAACTTACAATTGTGATACGATGCAGTTTCGTAATTATATATTAAATTTTTGAGTGACGAGGGTGGTAGAGCTCTTTCGGAAAACATATAAGTTATGTTAATTTTGTACAAGTGGGAATGAAATTGTAAATTTAGTTATTATGGTCGGCAAGAATCATTATTTAATAAGTCATATCTTTTGAATAGTAAGGTTATGTTAAAAGGCACTGCATAAAGGGAAAACAACTCGCGCGGTAAAATGGCATATCTCTGTTTCTCAAAAGATTTTAACTAAATAGTTGAATCTGAAATTTAACTTGGCAAATAATAAGAAAAACCCGTAAAAAAACCAAGTTTTTGACTATAAATCCTTTATGTACGAGAAGTAATTAAAAGAATGTTCATTATAATACGCAGCGCCAGACCATCCAGAAATACAAAATTGCACTTGTGTCGTAAAACATGTTTAACATAATGCGCACCGATCAATCAGGAATATGTTTATAAAAAGAGCTGTCAATAAAATACGCACCTTATTGCGCGACAGAAAGGTTGTTCAATATAATACGCACCGCGACGCTCTATCTCAAAAAATAGCATGATACATAGGAATAAATAAAATAATATAAAAAATCAATAATTTAATTACGGTACATGCGATCGATCTGAAATATTAATACATTGTTTTTATCATCGGTACGAAACTGCCTGCAAAATTTCAGCTCGCTATCTTGCGAGCAAGTGGGTTAAAAATCGATCAAAAGTTTTGGCGACAAGCAAGCAAGCAAGGTCGGTCGGTCGGCCGCAGACACCACGAGTTAATATAAAGGATTTAAAAATTGTAATAACCATCACCTAATACTTGGATAAAGGGTCAGCACACTCCCGCTACAAATTTCGGGTATATATATTAGATATAAATATTTAAATATGTTTGTGTGTGTATGAATGTCCTTTATAGCTGTCTAAACCATTCACCCGATCGTCATGAAACTTTTCAAGACTGTTGAGTATGCTCCCGGGATGGTAACTATCACTTTTTTCAAAATTTAACACTCATGGGGCGCCGGGGGCCCATATCGTCATGTTTTGCTTATACGAGCTATATAAAAATTAGTTTAAGCTTTAGCTACTGTGTAAATTATTGGATCTTAACCAAAATGTGTATATGACAACTTGATAGCCAATATTAAAATACTATAGGGCACTAAACTGCTAATATTCATTCCTTTGGGGCTGGGGGCCCAAAAATTCACATTTTTTAAGCGTTTAAGATTTTATTCACCATTCAGTCATTAACAATCTTGACAAATTATGACACATGTATCAATTATTATACTAATTGAAATGAAAAGATGTTTTGAACTTTATATCTAGCCCAGAATGGGCCCTGGGACCCTTAATGTCGTTTTTTTTATCTTATATGAGCTATATAAAAAATAGTTTCTACGTTAGCTACTTAGTAAATGAATAGATCTTCACCAAACTTTGCACACAAAAACTTGGTAGCCTATATTAAAATACTATAGACACTGCACTTCTAATGCCAATATCTTCGTGGCCGGGGCCCCAAATATCTTTTTTCGTATATGTTTAAGATATTTTTCCTATTTACTTTTTAAAGAGCTTGAGAAATATAGCCACAATAAAAATGAACTAAAATGAACAGGTTTTTGAAACTGACCTCTTGCACCGAATGGGCCAGGGCCCCTTAATGCTATTTTCCCCCTATTGTAGGTATATAAAAGTAGTTTAAGAGTTAGATATTGAGAAAAAAACTGGATTTTGACAAAACTTAGAATATAAAAACGTAAGAGCCTATATTACTATAGGGCACTGAACTCTTAATTTCCATTCCTTCGAAAAAGTCTTTTTACTGAACTTTAATCATTGTATTCCCTATTCAATTTTACACGATATTGAAGAATATATATTGAGTACAATAGATAAAAACAACATTAAGGGCCCCAGGGCCCATTCTGGGCAAGATATAAAGTTCAAAACACCTGTTAATTTCAATTTGTATAATAATGGATACATGTGTCATTATTAGTCAAGATTGTTAATGACTGAATAGTGAATAAAATCTTAAACGTTTAAGAAATGAGTACAATGGCAATAAAAAAAACTATAATATCACTCATTTTGGGGCCGGGGCCCTTAATAGCGTTTCTTCTTTTGTACGCTATTTAATTATTAATTTATTTATCCGTTTGCTATGAAACTTGGATTTTTTTTTCCACACTTCCACGAAGATTTCTTCAGAATTATTTTTAAACATACCACTCATTGGTTTCTTTAAATTTATCCCTTTTTACTTTGATCGTTGCAACGCACGACGGGTCTACTAGTTATATATATTACTTGAACTTATTAGTTTTAAATTATTTTCTTCTTTTTAGTACACTTATAAAAACGTGGTTTTTAAAAATCTTTTTTTACCTCTATTTATTTTA
>CALYLW010001659.1:0-106412 GCA_944989445.1 Ampullaceana balthica | reverse complement strand
ACTAGGGGCAAGTACCCGGCTATGCCCGGGTTTAACAACAACAGCAACAACAACAAAAACAAAACAACAACAAACAACAACTACAACAACAACAGCAACAACAACAAAGCAACAACAACAAAGCAACAACAACAAAACAACAACTACAACAACAACAGCAACAACAACAGCAACAACGACAAAAACAACAACAGAAACAGCAACAGCAACAAAACAACAAAAACAAAACAACAACAAAAACAACAAAATTAACAACAAAACAACAACAAAACAACTACAACAACAACAGCAACAACAACAAAGCAACAACAACAAAACAACAACTACAACAGCAACAACAACAAAGCAACAACAACAAAGCAACAACAACATGAAGGGCATTGTCGTCGCAGGGCAAGAGATGTGGACAACAACAACAACAGCAAAAACAACACAAAAGCAACAACAGCAAAAGCAACAACAACAGAAACAACAACAGCAACAACAACAAAAACAACCACAAAAACAAAACAACAGCAAAAACAACAAAAACAAAACAACAACAAAAACATCAACAACAAAACAACAACAACAACAGCAACAACAACAAAGCAACAACAACAAAACAACAACTACAACAACAAAAGCAACAACAAAAGCAACAACAACAAATCAACAACAATAGCAAAACAATTATTTTATGGCGATAGTTGCCTTCTTGTTAATCTTGACACCAAAATGTTTATTATTTTGCGTCATTATTTTACGTCTTAATTTTCAATAATTTTTGTTTTATATAGCTCATATAAGGAAAAACTACATTTTGGGCCCCCGGCCCCCAGTATCTTATATATATGGAACGAAACCTGTTTAATAACCCTTCCGGTATAATTTTGTGTACGTGTACCAAATTTCACGTTATTTGGTTGTCTGGATCTTGAGTTATTAGGGAACAGACAGACAGACAGACAACAAATGCGTCTTATATATATAGAGACTAGGGGCAAGTACCCGGCTTCGCCCGGGTTTAAAATAAGGTTTTCTGTAGAAGCGTACACAACTGTTTACTTGCATGCTATAAAATGGTACATTTAACAGTGTATGTGCTGCATGGCTTAATTTCAAGGATGTCACCATCCTCACAATAACAGTTTTGAGATCTTCAAATGAAATAGGTCCCCGAATATGGTGCAGCAGGAGGCGCATGTGAAATGCTTCTCTGTTGTGAGGATGCACAGTGTACACTCTTCCCAAGGCATTGTCTGTCACATATCCCGGGAAGTCTGCAAGAGGTATACCTTTTTTCGGATTTGCCAGACCTTTTGACTGGCATCCCAGCGAAAATGTCTAGGCACTTCAGAATACAGCAATGTTTTTGCAAGAGGATCTGTTTTGCAGAGATCAAAAAACGCTGTTAATGTAGTCTTTGTTGGAGTATCTGTCAAATGTGCTGTTGGCTGTCCTGGTTTATAGTATACTCCTTGGCCTCCTTCAAGATGTACTGCCAAGTGAACAACTGTTGGATACCTTTGATGGATGGGAAAGTTAAGAAGG
Source organism: Ampullaceana balthica (assembly GCA_944989445.1). Classification (NCBI taxonomy): domain Eukaryota; kingdom Metazoa; phylum Mollusca; class Gastropoda; family Lymnaeidae; genus Ampullaceana; species Ampullaceana balthica. Next base: position 104,879 of record CALYLW010001659.1, on the reverse strand, counting down.
CGCCACACTGCCTCACTGCTACTAATGTATCGTCCTTGTTGATAATTAATTGGTAACCCCATCAAGCCTGTTCGGCATTTCATTTGCAACAGTAAACATGGCTGCATCACTTCCCTTGGTAACATAATTGCAAATCTACTTGATGCTTGTGTTTCTATGACGTACATAGGTCATTCCATCCTGTGCATATTCATGCATGTAACGGGGCCCTCCACTGAAGGATGAAGGCAGCACCACTAATTTGCCAAGATTTTCAGAAGTCACATTGTTGTCATTCCTTACTGCCTCTAATAGTACACCATAGTCCTCAGCTCTAAGTTTTGTTTGGTTGAGTCTGATGAAACGCAATCTCTCATTCTCAACCTTAGCATACATATCCACTATGTATTGCTGGAAAAGGCGCGGGCATCTGAGGAGTGTATTAAATTCGTTGACTCTTTGCATCATGCGATATGCATAGTAGTCATTGCTTGTGGCCTTGTTTACATCTTTTATGTTCAAATCATAGCCATCTTCTCCTCTAACAAATAGCAGAGGATACTGAAGTGGATCATATGACCTGTGAGTGTCTTGAATCCTTTGAAGTGGCATTTGTGAGCAACTTCTTGAATGCAGCACAATGTCTCTACGATCACCTAGCTCTCCAGCAATCATGATGCCACTTCACTAACAGATGGTGCATTGAATCTGCCTTTGTGTTCCTTTAATGGTGCTTTGCCGGAAATTTTGATTTTGTAGTCCACTTGAGTGTTATCCATAATCTCAGCAGCCATTTTAAATGACCTCACATAGCTGTTATGCTGATGCAGCATTCTTTGCAGTTTGAGGACAATGTTTCTGTCAACAGGACTGTCAAGCAAATCCAGTCGTCTTTGCACTTGCTCATCTTCTCCCAAGAAGTAAATCTGGAGATATTTGCTGTCTACAGCATTGACTGGATGAAGAGGTCCAGCATGGTGGTACACTTGGCCTTGGACCTTGAATGTTGGTGTCCACCCGTTATTCACGACAACATTAGACTTGAAGGAAGTCACGGCAAACATATTATTGAATAGTCTAATAAGTTTCACAAAGTCCTTTGATTGTGCAGTTTCACCATTCAACAGAATGCACAATGGTTCTGGTGGCTTTAGAATTGGGGGCAGTTTGACTTTACCACTGGAACAGCACATGCCTGGAGTTTCTTTGCTCAGCTGTTTCAGCTGCTCTGGGAACTCTGTGGCGGACCTGATCTGCCTGGATTTTATATATTTTTTTTTCGTATGTTATCATTGCGGGAGAGTACTCAACAACTTCCCAAAGTTTCATGCTCCTATTTACACGGGAAGTTGGATATTTAATGATTAGTCTGTTTTATATAGCTCATATTAGGAAAATACCTACATTTTGGCCCAAGGCCCCCTAGTGAGTAATAATTTTATATATTTTTTTCGCATGTTACCATCGCGCGAGGGTACTCAAAATCTTCCAAAAGTTTCATTCTTCTACTTACATGGTAATTTGGAGAATTATTGATGAGTCAGTTTGATATATGAAAAAAAACTACATTCAGGCCTCTGACCACCCAGTGAGTGATAATTTTTATTAATGTTTCGCCAGTTACCATTTTGGGAGGGCATATAACAACTTCACAAAGTTTCATGCTTCTACCTACACAGGAAATAGGAGATTTAATGATGAGCCTGATTTATATAGCTCATTTAAGAAAAAACTACGTTTGGGCCCCCGCCCACCCCCCTACCCAGTTAGTGATAACTTTATACTTTTTTCGACTGTTACCATTGCGGGAGGGTACTCAACGACTTTCCAAATTTTCATGCTTCTACCTACTCGGGAATATGAGGAATTGGTGTTGATTCAGTTTTATATAGCCCATATAAGGAAAAACCGGTTTTGGGGCACCCGGCCACCCATGAGTGGAAATGTTTACATTATTTTTCACCAATTATCGTCATAATAGTGTATTTGGCAAGTTCCCAAAAGTTTCATGCTTCTACCCTCACGGGAGGTTGGAGAATTAGTTTTGAGTCAGTTTTAAATATACGGAAAAAAATACATTTTGGCCCCGCCCCCAGTAAGTGATAATTTATATAATTCATTTTTCTGTTGTATGGGGTTTATTTGTTTTAAAGAAACATTTCGAAACGCAATGTTTGAGCTTAAAATGTGCCCTGCTGGTTTCGTTTAAGTTATGCAAAAAGTATAAACACAGTTGCTTAGCTACAGTGTTTATGCCACCCAGGGATGGACGATATTATTGACTCCTACCCTCGCCGATAAAAGGAAAAAGCTTGATCGGACGACTGGATAAAATACATATAGAATATACAAAAAAGAAACAGTGTAAAGTAAAAAAATATGTAATTTGCAAACAAATTTTATAAAAATATATACGTAATCTTGTTAGAGGCGCAACATTAACAGACATAAAAATAAACCATTTCATAACATTTAGTTCACAACAAAAAACACACACACTCACTGATTCACACATGTGCACACAAATACTTAAACGCACACCCACAGCGGTATATTAACAATTAAAATAATAACTGCTCTTTTCACTTTGTTTCCTATTTACAAATTAATATGAACTCAAACTATGACGTCACATCACATTATTTTATGGCAATAAACGCCATCTTGTTAATCTCGACACCAAAATGTTTAATATTTTTACGTCTTAATTTTCAATAATTTTTATTTGATATAGCTCATATAGGGAAAAACTACATTTTGGGCCCCCAGCCCCCAGTATCTTATATATATGGAACGAAACCTGTTTAATAACCTTTCCGGTATAATTTTGTGTACGTGTACCAAATTTCACGTTATTTGGTTGTCTGGATCTTGAGTTATAAGGGAACAGACAACGACGGACAGACAACAAATGCGTCTTATATATATATAGAAGATATTAAATATAATGTTAAATATTGTTGTTGTTGTTCGTCCGTCGTGATCGACGATGACCACTCTCATCATATTTGCTGGGCCGCCACATGTGTTCTCTGGTGGCTTATTAACCCTATTTTTGCACGAAAGAGGCGTCCGCATGTCGGACAAGAGATAGAAGCGGTCCCTTCAGGGGGGTTTTGGTTTCTTTCCTTTCTGGCCTGGCGTTTTAACTTGGCAGCCTGTTGTCTATTTGCTTCACAGACAGCTGCGCCATTCCATATCGTAGAGCGCCAGTGGGCTCGGTTACTGGCTGCCGCTTCCCAGGAGTCATGTCCGATGTCGAAGGCCTTCAGAGCAGTTTTAAGCGTGTCCTTGTAGCGCTTTCGTGGACCTCCGCGTGCTCTGTTCCCTTCGGTAAGTTCACCGTAGAAGAGCCTCTTGGGTAGGCGATGATCGGGCATGCGCACTAGGTGCCCCGCCCAGCGTAGTTGGCTTTGCATGAGGATAGTGTGGATGCTGGGGAGTCCTGACCTGGCTAATATTTCGGTGTCTGGAACTTTTTCCTGCCATTTTATATTGAGAATTTTTCTAAGGCTTTTGGTGTGGAAGTGGTTCAGCAACCTCGCATGGCGTTGGTATACAATCCAAGTTTCACATGCATATAGTAAGGTGGGGAGCACTACAGCTCTGTATACTTTTAGTTTTGTTTGGGTGCTGATTCCCCTTCTGTTCCAGACACTGTCATGCAATCTACCGAATGCTGCGCTGGCCTTTGAGATTCTCGAGTTCACCTCGTCATCAATATTGGCCTTCTGGGACAGTGTGCTGCCAAAGTAAGTAAAGCGGCTCACTGTGTTGATTTTGTTGCCGTTGATGAATATGTTTGGCTCAGTATAGGATTTGCCCGGGGCCGGCTGGTATAACACTTCTGTCTTTTTTGTGCTGATGGTGAACCCAAAGTTAGAGCACGCACTGGAAAATTTATCAGCACTTAGTTGCAGAACGTTAATGTTAAATATTATTAATATTATAAATATAATAATATTAAATATATCATTAAAAACAACATCTATGTTTAGATTCTTTCTTATTTGGACCTCTAGTGTGTAGTCGGCCCCCAAACTGCTGTTTTGCAGTTAATGCGGCCCTCCAGCAGAAAAGTTTGGAGACCCTGATTTAAACTACTGACTGACGTATATATTCAAAATGTTGATAAAGGTCATTGTGTCCATTGAGACAAATCGTTTGCCTACCATGCAATGTTGCCTCTAAGTCTAAGCTTCGTTGGTCCGTGTGCAAAGTAAAAAAAATAACTCGTTTGCAAAGTTGCACAACGTCCATTTTGTGTGCAAAATTTTACAAAATTTGCAGCGTGGTGATTCTAAAATCCTGCGTGGCGTCGGTCAAATATCTGCTAATATGGTTCTAACACATTCCTCTTACACCTGCATACCAAACATCCACTACAGTATCGGAAACTTCAGCTGAGACAATCTAAAGCTATGTGAACGATTGTTAAGGTCGGCTGGTTATATTGTCTATAAGACCCGCTCAACACTTGAACCAAATAATGTCAATACACTTGACTGTTGCTGGTTAAAAGGTGTCATAATTAAGACATTCCAATGTTATTTCGATTTTCGACAAGTATTTTAATAAATTTTACTTACGACACCATAAATTTCAATTTTATGTTTGAATCGAAATTAACGATTAATTAATCGTTAATTTGTCCAAAGTTAACGATTAAATTTAAATTAATCATTAACAGCCCTAATATATATATATATATATATATATATATATATATATATGTGTGTGTGTGTGTGTGTGTGTATGTATATATTGCTTTTTTGTTTCGTATTTTTGTTGCTTTTCCATAATTTGTTTGGGTGTAAATTTTACAATCTTATTATTGTTCTATTAAAAAAAAATTCAAATTGTTTTAAAAAATACATAACGTATAGGGATAAAAAATGTACACTAAGTTTAGTTTAGTGATTCCTTTGTTTAAAAATTACGGTGTTTAATGTCAGCTTTTTTTTTAATTTTTTTTTAAGTTTCTAAATATTTTTTTTTAATAGATCAGCAAGGAGGTTGACTTTCTCGTTATGTTCCTTTATACATCATATTATAACGTAATTTACACATATTTTTTTGTTGTAATTTGTAAAAAATACATATAGAAGTCAATGTTACCCTTTGCATTAAAAAAAAATTAAAATGCATTTCTTGACGCAAGAATTTCAAGAAAAACATGATATATTACTAAAACAAAAAGTAGATATTTAAAATGTAAGTCATTTTTTATAATTATAAATTTTTATTTCATTACAATTTGTAACGATTAAATACCTTTAATGTCAAATTAATTAATCAGTTTTAAAAAAAGTCAATCGTACTTTGATTGCATGTACAGCTATACATATTACATATTTTATAACAAATTAAATAAATAGAACATTGACGGAAGTTAGCAGTGGCCTAGGGAGTGGGGGGGGGGCTGCATTTTGACATTTGACATCATGACATGAGATAATGTACTTAATAAATAGGTAAGTCTAATTTCAAATTGGAACAGTATATCAGTAAATTTAAACAAAAAATAATCATTAAGACGGTTGTTTTTTTTTGGCGAAACAATGCACAAGGGACGAATCTCAATTCATATCGCATTCACGTCGTTCTTTGTGTGCAGTAAAGTCATCTATAACATCATGTAATGTAGATCAATGCTGTCTAGTATTTTTTACTCCACTGACATTAGAGCCATGCTGCAAAGTATTTCTTGCGTCATTGGGCTCTTGAGATACATACAACGTGGAATACATGCAACAGTTTCACTAACTTATATAACAACGTGGAATACATGCAACAGTTTCACTAACTTATATAACAACGTGAAATACATGCAACAGTTTCACTAACTTATATAACAACGTGGAATACATGCAACAGTTTCACTAACTTATATAACAACGTGGAATACATGCAACAGTTTCACTAACTTATATAACAACGTGGAATACATGCAACAGTTTCACTAACTTATATAACAACGTGGAATACATGCAACAGTTTCACTAACTTATATAACAACGTGGAATACATGCAACAGTTTCACTAACTTATATAACAACGTGGAATACATGCAACAGTTTCACTAACTTATTTAACAACGTGGAATACATGCAACAGTTTCACTAACTTATATAACAACGTGGAATACATGCAACAGTTTCACTAACTTATATAACAACGTGGAATACATGCAACAGTTTCACTAACTTATATAACAACGTGGAATACATGCAACAGTTTCACTAACTTATATAACAACGTGGAATACATGCAACAGTTTCACTAACTTATATAACAACGTGGAATACATGCAACAGTTTCACTAACTTATATAACAATGTGGAATACATGCAACAGTTTCACTAACTTATATAACAACGTGGAATACATGCAACAGTTTCACTAACTTATATAACAACGTGGAATACATACAACAGTTTCACTAACTTATATAACAACGTGGAATACATACAACAGTTTCACTAACTTATATAACAACGTGAAATACATGCAAGGTGTAACTAACTTATAAAACAACATGAAATACATGCAACAGTTTCACTAACTTATATAACAACGTGGAATACGTGAAACAGTTTCACTAACTTAAATAGCAACGTGAATAGCAAGATTATATTTCTGTGGCGTAATAATTAATGTAAAACAATTTTCTTACACTCCTTTGAGGTACCCTCAATTTTGGGGTCGGGGGACTTTTGAATTTAACCCCTTTACCCCCTCCCCTATCTACGCCCCTGGAAGTTAGCAGCTGTGTGCATTAGATAATTACGTCATCAAGAAACTCTTTAGCAATAAATGGACACTCCATTACACTCGATGCTCGAGTCCAGATTTTGTTTTCTTTATTGCAATAGTTTTGATAATCCTACGTTTTATTGTTCTTCTGTTTCTTACAATAAAAACTAACCCATAAAAACACGTTTTTCTTTTAATCCCTTTCTTTGTAATTAAAGTTCGCTACTAGCCAAATGTTAAAATTTGACAAAAGTTGAAATCCAAGGCTTATAACCCCAGTCTTGAAACTCTTCATATTTGTTTTTTTTCTCACGATTCTGTCCCTTTGACATCAAATAAGTTTGCCACGAGTCAATTTAAAAAAATGTTAAAATTTCGAAAAATCCCAAATTATTTCCGTCACTTCCTTCCTCTTATTCTCGTGCGTCTCTGTGCGGGTGCTCACTACTACAGTTCGCAGTAGATTGACGTTGTTTTGAAATTCAAAGCTCCCAAAAAAATCCAAAATTATACTAAAATTATTTTTAAACGAAAATTTGATAGATCCTTTTTATCGTCGCCACGAGTCTGCCTGCAAAATTTCAGCTCGCTAGCATACGGGGAAGTGAGTTAATTATCGATTCAAAGTTTTTGCGGTGTCTGAAAATTGATGACAGAACGTGTAAGTCAAACAATCAAGCAGACGCCACGAGTTAATATAAAAGATTTTAAAATACCAACGTTACTGTCTGCAAACAGCATTAGAATTTAAAACATTAAAAGAACATTAATTTATGTTAAAAATAACTAGTCTAATAAAAAACAATTAACATTAACCAAGATGTTACGACTTATAGTATAAGGAAAACGTCATATAACATAGTTAAAAACTGGGAATCCCTTAACCAGTTAGGTGGTCCCATCGGTGAAGCCCCTTAGGTACAATCAGTATAGTAGTTAAGTCCCGCTGTCTGGCAACAGGACAGCCCAAGTCGAAGACATAATTTTACTATCCAGCCAAACCTTCTTGAACTGTCTGGCCGTTAACAGCTTAATAAATTTTACATAAATTACTTACTAGTTAATTCAGGGCGAGCAAATTTCGAAACTAAAGTAGTAAGCAAGGCTCTTATTCCAGTACTGATATTTTGAAACGAGACCCATTGGCATCTTAAATTGCTTGACATATTGGTCGCTTAACGACGCGATTATATATGCGTGTATTTAGATAAGTATGTATGTATCTTTGTATGCATGTATGTATTTATGCATTTATTTATATACATTTGTATATAGGAAGAGTGTGTTTGTAAGAATGTATGCATTCAGTTATGTATGTAATAATGTATGTATGTATGTGTGCATGTACGTATATACGAATGTAAGCTCGGATGTACATATTTACGTATGTAAGTTTGTATGTACATATGTACGCATGTACGTATGTATGTCATTTCGTATGTATGTACATATGTTTGTAAATATTTAGGTATGTATTTATGAAGCATGTTTGCATGTATTTAAATTAATATTTTTTATTTCTTTTTTTTGAAGATTGCGTTTGAAAATTGATGACAGAACGTGTAAGTCAAAGCTAGACTATATTTTTAAAACCTTTATATTAACTCGTAGTGTCTGCTTGCTTGCTTGCTTGAGACGGGCGGTGCCGAAAAAACTTTGGATCGATTTTTAACCTACTTCCTCGCAAGCCAGCGAGCTGAAATTTTGCAGACAGACTCGTGCCGATGAAAAAATGATGTATCAAAAATTTACATACATCGAATGTACCGTAATTAAAATAATGAATTTTTAGATTGGCTTTATTTATCTTTATGTAACATGTTTTTTTTTGTTTTTTTTTGCTATAGTGTCGTGGTTCGAACAACCTTTCATGTTGCGCAATAAGGTGCGTATTTTATTGACAATACTTTTTATAAACATATTCCTGATCGGTGCGCATTATATTAAACAATGTTTTACGACACATAATTACAATTTTGTATTTTTGGATTGTCTTGCGCTGCGTATTATAATGCACATTATTTTAGTTATGTCTCGTACATAAAGGATTTATAGTCCAAAATTTGTTTTTTTTATGGGCTTTTTAAAATTATAATGTTGATTTACTTTAAATTAGTAGTTATATTTACTTTCTGTTGATGAAAGTAATTGCAAAATTTTACTCCAATTATAATGTCTTCAAGTTAAACAGATATATATATATATATATATATATATATATATATACCGTATATAATCTTTCTAAAGCCTACCTTTTTTGGACAAAATCTAGGGGGAAAAGTTGGGGGGTCGGCTTATGAGCGGGTCATAGGTGATTTCTGCATGGATATTGAATATCGGTGTTGTTATTGTAAATCATCAAGGAACTTTTCTACTTTCTAAAAGATTCGACTGCTCTACCAGAAGCTATAAAATATTATTAAACATCTGCACTTACCTTATTTAATTATTGTATTTATTTTTGTGAATTTTTTAATTAATTGTTTTACAAATTTTGTTTTCAACAAGGAATTTTAATGTACGCACTTTCGACACTGTTTACCAAAGAATTTTGTTTAAAATACCGAATAACTCTTGCCTAACAAAGAGCACAAAGACAAAGATAGGCAGTACAAACTAAACAATCATAATGACCGATTCAGCTTGCAGTTTTTTTTTAAATGTGTACCATTTTGTCTAAGCTGTCCTATTATTTTTGGGGGGTCGGCTTCCAAACTTTCTCTTCCAAAAGTGGGTGGGTCGGCTTATGAACGAACGGGTTATAGAACAAGTATACGGTACTTCTTCATATTGAGGGGTTGAGTATCTTCATAATCATTGAACTAATATTTTCCCAACATATTTAAATATCAACAATACTGGGAACATTTCTGGAAATTTAACAAACAATTTAGCACCAGTCCCAAAAACTTTTACAAATATTTTGCTAAGATCCAATGCAATGCATGAGCTTCAGGTGCAAAATGTATAAGAACAAATAAAAGGAACGTATATATCTTATCTTTGTGTGCATATTTGCTAGTTAATTTTAAAAAATAGACTATAGTAACAGAGACAGACACAATTCCTCTCGTCATACGATGACAATTATTTTTTTTTCTTTATTTTCCACGAAGAGTAATGAGCCAATAGCCGAAAATGTTATCTACACAAAGAAAGAAGTGCCACATTATTCATGGTGTCAAGTTTAAATGAATTAAATTAATATATGTAAATACACTTAACATTTTAAACCTTTTAGGTTCAGTTTGCTGAAAGTATGATGTCATAGCTGACGTCGAATTTGTTGTGCAAACAGGAAATGTACAGGCTATTGTGCAAGCATAAATGCTGAAGTTAAAAAATATAAAGAATAAAGATTTGTTTTTAATTCTCTATCTCTATGGCATCCATCAATCCTCATGGGATGATGGTGTGTCCTCCTGTTCCTCTACCCCCCTTTCCCTTTCTCCTGGCCATTTTCTCCTCGCTCCTGGCTGTAAGGGAAGCTTCCGCGACTTCAATGCCCTCGCACACTTTTGCCCGCCAGGAGGTGCGCTAGACAGCAATGGATGGTCAATCTGCGTCAGAGTCATGTCTTTCTTGCAGACATCCTTGAAGCGCAAGCAGGGGCGTCCTCTCTTCCGCATACCAGCTGCCAGCTCGCCGTAAAGCAAGGCTCTTGGAATGCGCTCCGAGCTCATCCTGCGGACATGTCCCAACCACCACAGGCGCCTCTCACTCAGGATTGAGTGCATGCTCAGAAAGAGACTTAAACTAATACGTCACATATTTTCAACTACGTAATAAACAATTTAAGACACATCCGCTGCAAGGCGCAGGTATATTTTTAGTCTAACATAAGCCTTAACACACGTGCAATGTAGACTAAAGGAGAGTCTTACACCAATATACAAGTGTATAAACAATCACTCAAGGCAGCATCAAGGGAAAAATTCTGACTGGACACTCCGTAGGTCCATTGGTACCAATGCATCGACAGACATGATTTAACAAAGGGCATCCTATTGCACCAGTTTTGAATGTAGCACAGGAAACATTTGAACAAAGGACACACGGTTGTAATCTTTGACTAGGAAAATAAAATATTAAAATCTATGCTAAGATGAGTATGGCTAACAGTGTGAAAAAATAGATGAACAGAACATTAAAAATATCATACTTGCGACCCTGGTAAAACCCTTAAGGAAATTCAAAAGTACTCTAGAAGAACATTATATTTATAATTTAAAATGTCTTGGGACTTAAAGGTCTGTCCGTGTTGTTTTTTTGTTTTTTGATTTTTTTGTCTTGCCATAAAAATGGAGAAACTTTACATAATTTAATTTTCTCTCAAGATTGGCTCCGTCGAACATATTTGTTAATGACAACTTATTAAGATGTAGCAACGAACAGTAACTGGCAACGCTACCTTTTACATTTTAATACATTGAACACATTTAAAATTGAAAAGATTGACACTTTTATTTGTATCATTAAATCAAGATACACCAGATGACAGAGGAAAAAAGAGCGAAGTAGTAATAGTAATTAATAAAAGATGGATTCACTTGCACAATTCGCAACGTGATTTATGCAATTCTTTGCAAGAAGTGTAATAAAATTTACGTGGGTGAGACAGGTCGTCGTCTTGGAGATCGGTTTCGAGAACACCTGTATCATATAAATAAACAGGCTTAATGTCCTGTATCTAACATCACAGTGTTGACCATGACGGTATTTCAGATGTTGCAGTTACTGGTATTTTATATGCAAACAATACCCATGATAGGATCCACATGGAATATAGACTTATAAAACGATTTGGTACGTTGGCTCCATATGGAATTAACCAAATTCACAATTTTACCTAACTGCATAATCTTTTTCCCGTTGTGGTTTTAACTGTAACTTTCCATTTTTCCTCCTTTTTCCTATATCCTGTGTTCATGTTTGTTTTTGTTTTTCCTTTCATTTTATTTTACATAAATATTTAAAATTATTATATGATATAATATGTTTTAAGAATTTCAATTTAAAAAATATGTAAGTAACTTCTTTATGTTATTGCTATATGTATATATATACATTTATTTATTTATTTATTTTAAAAATGAGGCAAAAAAGACGAGTAGTTTAATCAACGCCCTAAATAATTCATATAAGTACAGAATTACTGATTAAACAGTCTCATCCAAATTTGAAGTCATAGCACCATATATTGTAGGTACAGCCAAACATCTCATAACGAGATTAATTCGTTCCAGAGTCGTACTCGTTAATCGAAACGCTTGTTATACGAAACAATTTGTCCCATACAAATCAATGTAAAATACGATAATCCGTTCCATGCTGAAAAAAAATCTCATTTTTTAAAATAATATTATTAACATTGATTCAAATAAAATTACTTATTAATTGTTAAAGAGTGAAACAACTAGAATACAATTAAGATTTTAAACAAAAAACGTACACAAAAAATATGAATTTATGAACAATAATTTTTGCTTTTTAACTAGAAAACTGTTTATGACATTTGTTTTTGCAGACGCTACACAATTTGACAAAAATGTGATTTAATTCTTTCGTAGACATTCTTGAAACTCCATTTGAAGCATCCATTACCTCAATTGTTCTTGAGAATAGTGCAGATTGTTGATGTTGGCCGATAGTAGATGCGCGCTAGGTTCGCAACCTTGTTCTCGCTTTTCCATTTTTTTTCGTTTTATTTCAACAGTTTTTTTCCCCTCTCTTATGATTTTTTATTTTTTTTTGTGTGGTTTTTTGCGAAGATAATTTATCAGTTTATTAAACTTTGCACATAAAAAAATTACAAATTCTGTCTAAATAAAAAATTTGTAAAATCGGTTGATCACACACGAAAACAATACGCTAATAGACCGAGTGCTTAACACAGAATAAAATATCAGGGTGGAAGTGCCGGTTCAATAATGAATTTCCGGGAAAAGGGGAGTTTCCCTTTCTGCGTCACTCGTTATGCGAATCTTCGCTCGTTAAGGGAGCAACTTTTTCCATAAAAAATTTGCTCGTTTTGCGAAAATCTCATTATGAGAGGTGCTCGTTATGAGAGGTTTTCTTTATCTTAACATGAAATGCTTTCGTGACAAGTTTGCGAACCCCCTTAAAAAAGTCTGGGTACGGCCTTGAACAGTATAGATTGGAAAATACTGTAACCCAACATTATAATCTTGCTAAGAAAGTTTTCAACAATTGCTATCAGTGCTTCTCCAAACTGAAGTTGATAAACAAAATATCTTAGTTCCACAATGAGTGATTTAAGACTACAAAATCTTGCAATATTGTCCATAGATCAAGATATTAAAAATAATTTAAATTTTGATTAGCATAATAAACGATTTTTCCTCTCTGAAAATTGTTAGTAAATGTATAAATAGGTTTACATACTAACGTATACCATTTCTTCGTTTATTAAAAAAAAATCATATATTTAAAAATAAAAAATAAAAGCATATTACTTAGTAATGTTTTTTGGAGTGTAAATTTGGAATATGTTTGTCTCATTTAGTGGGGGGGGGGCGGGGTCTGCGACCTCATTAACTTTCTTGTGGCCTTTAAAAAATATCTTGTATATTCATAAATGTGTATTTATAGGTATATCATTTTATGCGGCCTCTTTTATTACTGCTTACATGAAAGGGGCATGCAATAGTAAAAATGTTCCCCACCTTTACTTCATTTTAATTACAATTATTTATTCCTGTTTATTAATTTATAACAACCATCATAAGTTGACTTAAGGGGCCGTCCATAAATGACGTCACGTTATTTTGGCTGGTGTGTCACAAAAACTTAAACTCCTTCTTAAAAAATGACGTCACAAAGCTCCTCCCATAAAAGCCGTATTTTCTATTTGAAAATGAGCATGTTTCAAATCAATTTTTTTGTCATTTACATATGTTTTTAATGTAACGCTGCACTCTAATATCGTAACACGCGTGAAGCCATTAAATAAAGTGTCGGCAATCATTTATTTAAGTGGAACTTTTATTTAAAGTTGCGCGTTTTGATGTGACGTCAAATGTGTGACTCCCCCCCCCCAGGTGCGTGACGTCATTTATGGACGGACCCTAAAATGGCGGCAAATTGGAGACCACCCCGGGCGGCACAAGTTCTAGCTACACCACTGTGTAACTCAGTAATTAACACAAATACGTGTAATAACTTTTAACTTGAAATATTTCATTTAAAAGAAATTAACATGAAAATAATTCAGTTTCTTAACATACTTTAGGCTTAGGTTTTGTGTTTTGAAACATTAAGTTCTGAAGAGTTTAAAATCAATCAAATGTTTTTGTGTTTGAGAAATGACACATTTTATTTTTATTAATTATTTTATAAACACCACAATTACCATTTTTTTAAAAAAATTAAATAAAACGAGCAAAGTTGCAGACTGGAGATACGTGACCTACAATGCAAAATAGCGGGGAAAATCTTTTAAACTGGGTGCATCTTACTAAACCATATGTTAAATTATTTGTATCTTACTGAGCAAAATGTTAAATAATCATAATATATATAACAGTGATGGCGAACCTATGCTACGCGTGCCACAGACGGCACGCAGAGCCTCATCAGCTGGCAAGTAACTAAAATATTTTTTCCTTAATCAAACCACTTTTCTGGCACTTCCTGTTGGTACTTTGCTATAAATAAGTAGGTTTAATTGATTTTGGGCACGCGGACCCAAAAAGGTTCGCCATCACTGATATATATGTACATTGACTTTGACGGGGAGAAATTTCCCAGTTAGTGGTGCTGTTTACCTTCCGGTCATTTCATTATAAAAAGACAGGCACGGGGTGGATGTGCCATTTGGACGATACCCTTTTGTATTTCATGCATGTTCCCAAGAAGTCGTTAGAAAAATAAACATATACATTTACATCCTATTCCAGACGTGTTCCCATACTATGTCAGATCCAGCTTTCACCCACAACTTCATTTTTTAGACACGTGAAAATTTAGTTTGTCCTTTTTAATGTATTTGGAACATAAGCTTGTTTTTTAATCCCTTTTTACGCATTTTTATTACACCAATCCATGCATTTAAAACCTCAAGCTTTTCCTTAAGATACAGGGGGAAAGGCAATACAAATAAATGTTGGAAAGAGTATAAATCTTGATTTGTGAATCAATCAGTACAGAGAAAACATTTTTTTAAATCAAGCAATATCAAGGAAGTATGCAGTTTTTCCTATTTTCGTCACTTCCTAAGGGGGTTTACCCATTGCAATATTAATCACTTCAATCCTTTAACTAAGCTATTCCAACCAATATTTTTTTTCAAATCTTGTTTTGCTGTTGTGTTCTTTTGAAAAATGTGAATATGATTTTGGAAGTATGCTGGGGGCTGATTTATATTTAGGCAGAATCTATTTTATTGCAAGAAAATATTTTTTTTAATCAAACCATATATTTGCTCCTCTGAATAATGTATCAATATACATAATTTGCAATCTCTGTCACGTCTGTCTGTCATGTCTGTCCGTGACGCTACTAATTTTAGAAAGCAGCGCACCAAATTACTGCACCAAAAAATAACTCTTTTGGAACGGCCGCATAAAATTGTTCAATGAGGAAATAGATGAACAAAATAAAAATAAATAAAATAAATGAAAGTTCTGTATTACGTTATTATTTATTCTGATGTGTATTTATTTTGAAAACTTCCGTCATTTTTGACGGGTGATACACTAGTATATATATAATTCACCAGCACAAGAACAAGTCATATGCAAATAAGCATGACGAATGACCATCACTGGGTTCGACCAATCACATTTTTTGGTTGACTAGCGATGGTAGTAAAGGGTGGGGCTGGTGGGACAGGTAACAACAACCGCAGTGCGCATATCTCGAGGCCAACAATGCGTCATTATTTGAACCATCCATGAGCAAGACTGCGGCGTATGCTACGCCCCGGGTCATATCTAGTTTATCTTAAAATTTATCCACAACGGGAGACTTTGTATAGGATGATATAAAATACCCGCTGTTTCCTGGTTTATTGTTGCGCGCTTTTATTGACGCTGCGCCAAGTGCGGAGAAAGCAAATAACGTCTCGGTTGATGCTGATTTTATTTCTAAGTCACAATACACGTTAGTGATTCAAAGGTCATATTGACCTCTGAAGCCAATCAGGATCGGCTCAACTGGGATAATAAAATGGCCGTAATCAGCTATGCCTGAGTTGTTCTCTTCCGGCAAGTGATGGTAACAGCTGGTTGTGCAAAATTGTATTGCGCCATATTAAAAAGCAATAGAGCACTGAACTTCTGATAAACACACCTTCGGGGCTGGCGCCCCATTTCCATGTGTTTTATGTTTAGATTTTACACGATCTGACAAAATTTAGCACATACATAAATACAGTGCAAAATCAAAATCTCGACTGGCTAAAAACTTTACAGAGTATACCGCTTTGCCATTGAGTATGTACTGTCATTATAATTTGTAATTAAGCCTAACATATAGTAAACAATATAATCCATCATAGCCACCACTCGGCTACAATTATATAACTAGAGTTTGTAGGGCGCCTACGGCTCCGACTTTTGTCAAAAACCCAACTAACTTATCCTTGTTTGATAAATACGTAATATTAAACGTCCTGAAATGTACACAAAGTATTTTGTAATTATAAATCATCAAATCCTATTTTTAAATCGTTCCCTTTTCCAAAATTAAAATATAAGCTAAAATAATGACGTCATATAATATTTTTTACAGCGAGAAACACCACAAGCTTTTTTAACTGCTATGGACTGTTGTACTATTTCAAAAATAATCTTTAATTTATAATTATTTTGCACACCTACTGATGCACACCTAGTTTATATTAGGGCTGTTAACGATTAATTTAAATTTAATCGCCAACATTTTTGAAAGAATTAACGATTAATTAATCGTTAATTTGGATTAAATTCAAAAGTTGAAATTTATGGTGTCATAAGTACTCATTAGTAACATTTATTAAACCTACTAGTCGAAAATCGAAATAACACTGGAATGTCTTTTTTATATGACATCTTTTAACCAACAACGCAAACAGACAAGTGCATTGACATTATTTTTTCAAGTGATGAGTGGTCTTATTGACAATATAACCATCCGAGCTGAACAATCGTTCACATAACTTTAAGATTGTCTCAGCCTAAGTTTCTGATACTTTAGTGGATGTTTGGCTCGCAGGTGATATGTAAGCGAAGTGTTAAAACCATGTTAGCAATGTTCACTTTAAGCAGCGTGGCTGCGCAGATATTTGACCGACGCCACACAGGAGCCTAGAATCACCGCACAGCACATTTTGGAAAATATTGCACAATAAAAATGGACGTATTGCAAATTTGCACACGAGTTTTTTTTTAAACTTTGCACATGGACAAACGAAGCTTAGACTCAGAAGGAACATTGCATGGTAGGCAAACGATTTCTCTCAATGGACACAATAACCTTTAACAACATTTTGAACATTCACGTCAGTCAATAGTTTAAAACCAAAATGTTCGTGTAAACGTGCTGAAATTAGTTTATATTTATCGGCCGAAATATTTTACTTTTTGACTTCCAGTACATTAATACGTGGTGGGTCGATTAATCGTTAAAAAATAATTTAATCGTTAACAAATTTTCAACGATTAATCGAGAAATTAATCGTTAATTTCCTCATCCCTAGTTTATATACATGTATAGTTTTCAATTTTGCAAACAAATATAAATAGCACAAGTTTTAAAGGTACACCAATTATAAATGTATGAGTCCAATCAATGTCCGTGCTTTGGCTACGGGGTAAAAACAATAAAAATCAAGCAGTATTTTTTTTGTTAGGACGTACTATTTCGCTTTAAAGTAAGAGAAACGTATTAAACCCAAAGCGGGTTTCTTAAAATAGCTATTGAATTGGGATAAATAACAAAAGTGGCAGGGCAAATAACATTTTCCACACACACACACACACACATCACACACACATACAAATTGCGGTAGTCCCACAACATTGAGAGCATAATGAATTTTGCGCGGACTTAGTTTGTCTGCGGTAAAGACGCTTACTTTTTATTACAAACGAGCAACAAAGCCCATCCAAGGACGTTCTGCCACCGTTCGGTGGCATGTTGTAACTCCCCTGCAACAGCGATCTCGCATGTGCATCACTTCAAAAATACTATTCATTATAGTTAAAATAAAAAAACTCGTAAAAACAGAGCTTTTGACGATAAATCCCAACGCGCATACTCAAAATAAATTCTTGGAAGAAATACTGCACCAAAAATAGTTCGTTTTGAACGTCCGCGTAAACTTGATATGATTGGCTGTAGGAGTCATGTGTGTTTGAGGGACCAATCGCTATCGATGACGGGACAGAATTTAGCCTTTTATAATATAGGATTTTATAAACACCACAATTACCATTTAAAAAACAACAATAAAGTTGCGGACTGGAGATACTTGACTTATAATGCAAAATGGCGGGCAAAATATTTTAAACTGGGTGCATCTTACTAAACCATATGTTAGATTATTTGTATCTTACTGAGCCAAATGTTAAATGGTTTTTATCTTAGGGGCCGTCCATAAATGACGTCACGCACCTAGGGGGGGAGGGGGGTCACACTTTTGTGACGTTGCGTGACGAGGGGGAGGGAGGGGGGTTGAAGAAATGTGACGTCACATCAAAAGGGTAACTTTAAATAAAACTTCCACTGAAATATTTGGTCGCTTACAATTATTTAATGACGTTTTTTATTTTTTTTTAAATCAGTGCTTCTCAATGTGCTGGTCGGTAGGCCATCAGACGCTGGTTGGCGTATGCTATCAAGACACGAAAATTAAATCTGATTATAATCCTTAAGTTTGAGAATCCACAAGATAACATGAAATTGTTACACTGCGTCGTTTGATGTTGACATCAAAGCATTTGTGATCTAACCGCAGCTCCGTTTGGTTCTCTCATGCCCGTTACCACAAAATATACAAGTTAATGTAAGCGTTACCCCCCCCCAGACTCTAGGTCCTGCTCACGTGACTCGGGGATTTGGGGGAAGCGTCTTTAGCACCCGCACCCCTCCCCCCCCCCGAAAATGCTACTGGTGAGTTTTACAAGCATGACAAGTGTCTAAAAATGATTTGAATAGGATTATGTGTAGATATTTTAAGTCAAAACGACGGAATATCCTTTTTCTTTAAAAGGGGAGGGGGGGAATCTATTTGATAGAATTAAAAACGTTTTAAGTTTGATATAATTGTTCGATGGTTTTTGATAAAACGCCCCTGGCCATTCTAGTCTTCTAGATCAGTGCTTCTCAAAGTGGTGGTCCGCGGACCGATGCCAGTCCGTGGGCCATCCGCTGCCGGTCCGCAGATGTTCTCAAAAAAGGACAGAAAAAATTGTCAGTGCAGGGAAAATAGTGCACCGGTCCCTGGTACAATGGAAAAAATTCCTGCTGGTCCGCAATACTAAAAAGTATGAGAAGCACTGTTCTAGATATAATGGTAAATGAGCCCATTTAAAATTAGTCAAGTATTCATTAACTTTATTGAATGCATCAAATTCTTGACATTGCAATTCGAGAGGAGAACAAAACAACTTTTCTTCTTAGCTCAGTTTTTAAGGCATTAATTTTAAATATCACAGAAATGATACGTGATAAAGACTAGTCATGTGGATTAAGATTATTGTCACTCGTGTCAATATAAATGAAAGTAGGGTAGATTTAGGTGTCTTCATATAGTGCGTAGGTAAGAAATCTACATAGTTGTCAAATTTTTAAAAAATTCATCATCTGGAAGGAACCTGTTTAATAATGGGCATATGTTCCAAGCGTACACGTACACATGACGTATTTTAATATATCTAGCGGATTGTAGTGGATGTTATATGTCCCAACATGCATTACCCCCAAGAATTCCCTTTTTGACCCCAGTTCAGGTTATTTACCTCTGTTCGCCCACCTCTGTCTTACGGGATGCCCGTCAGTCAATTGAGGGATTTTTAAAAAATACATTTTAAAAATGTTATTTTTAAATAATTTTTTTTCTAAACAAAGACGTTAACCGTGATGATCAATAGTCAATGTTTAATTTGTATTCATTAAAATAAAATATAAGCTAAGGATGTTAACACAGTTCGTTTTCTGAAAGCCGGTTAAACGTTTTTAAAAAATGCTTCACGTGGGCTACGATATTACAATGTAGATCTTCACTAAATAAATAATAAATACTTAAATGACAATAAAAGTGATTTGAAATATACTTATTTACAAATAGAAAATAAAGTGTTTTGTTGTTTTTTTGTTTGTTTTTTGTTGGGGGGGGGTCAAAGATTTGTGACGTATTTTTAGAGGGGGGGTCTAAGTTTTTGTGACGTCGCGTGACGAGGGGGGGGAGGGGGTCAAAAATCGGCAAAAATCGCGTGACGTCATTTATGGACGGCCCCTTACTGATCATTTTGTTTAATAATCATAATATATATAACAGTGATGGCGAACCTATGCCACGCGTGCCACAGACGGCACGCAGAGCCTCATCAGCCGGCACGCAACTAAAATATTTTTTCCTTAATCAAACCACTTTGCTGGCACTTCCTGTTGGTACTTTGCTTTATATAAGTAGGTTTAATTGATTTTGGGCACGCGGACCCAAAAAGGTTCGCAATCACTGATATATAAGTACATTGACTTTGACGGGGAGAAATTCCCAGTTAATGGTGCTGTTTACCTTGGGTCGTATCTAGTTTATTTTAAAATATATCCACAACGGGAGACTTTGTATAGGAGGATATAAAATACCCGCTGTTGCCTGGTTTATTGTTGCGCGCTTTTATTGACGCTGCGCCAAGTGCGGAGCAAGCAAATAACGACTCGGTTGATGCCGATTTTATTTCAAATTACAATACAAGTTAGTGACTGAAATGTCATATTGACCTCTGAAGCCAATCAGGATCGGGGTCAAATTGGGATGATGAAATGGACGTAATCAGCTTGGACTGAGTTGTTCTCTTCCGGAAAATTATGTACAAGATGGTTGTACAAAACGTAATTGCGCCGTATTAAAAATGCTATAGAGCACTGAACTTTGATATACACACCTTTGGGGCCCCGGGCGGGGGGGGCATTTCCATTTTTTAAATGCAATTTCTCCTGGGACAAATGACGTTTGTATATTTGAAATGTCCGGCCTGACTGTTCGACCTTTAAACATCAACTCCTCCTGAACCATACCAGAGGGTTCGGGTCTTTGGCAAATATGTGAAGGATGTGCACGGCCAAAAAAAAATAACGAAAACGTTACTGGATTTCCTGGAAAATCAACCCAAAAAATCCATATTTTATCAATTACTCGCCAACCATAACATCTATCGGGTTGAAACAAACGCCAAATGATAGCTAATAATATTTGGAGCAATGTTGGAGAAGAAATTTTTGAAAAATCTCTTTTCGTTCGACTCCCGTAATTTTAGCAGCAATTTGTAGATAGCTATTATTTTTAGTTTCAGAATTATTGATTTGAAATGATTTTTAATGTAATCTAGAATTATAGTTAAAGGGGTTTTCCCGCTTTGTGAATGCTAATGTTAGACTGTTGCGTGCTGCGCATTATATTGACACATTCTTGGTGTGACTAGAATGATTTCCCTTGAATTAAAAAAAATCGGAAATTCTTTATTGGACATTGCGTTTAAATAATCATTCGATTTTTTATTACTTGTTTATGTTTAGATTTTACACGATCTGACAAAACTTAGCGTATATCATAAATCGTGTGCAAAAATTAAAATCTCTACTTGCTTAAAACTTTACAGAATGTACCGCTTGGCCATTGGGTCTATACTGTCATCATAAATTGTATTATAGCCTAATATAAAAATACTTGATCTGAATCGTGGCGTACCATTCGCCGCAGAATTGCTCATGGATAGCGCAAAGAAAGGGGGAAAACGAACGAACACAAACAGCATAGTGCGGCGCGGTGCGGTTGTGCACAATGCTACATATATATAGACTGCGTCTTCTTGGTTGCTCTAGTTTCGCGCGAAATTTATATATAGACTAGATCTCAACTTAAATCCATTCTTAACCTTTGTGGAAATCTATAAAAACCGTTGTCCCAAAAACACCTGGTGTACTATTGAAGAACCTAAGCTGCATTACACTATTTTTAAATCCTTTATATTAACCCGTGGTGTCTGCTTGCTTGCTTGCTTGAGTGGCGAAACAACTTTGGATCGATTTTTAAACCCACTTCCTCGTAAGCTAGCCAGCTGAAATTTTGCAGGCAGATTTGTGCGGATGATAAAAACGATGAATCAAAATTTCAGATCTTAATTTTTGTGCTAGAGTGTCGTGGTGCGTATCATATTGGACTACCTTTCCTGTCGCGCAATAAGGTGCGTATTATATTGACAATACTTTTTAAAAATATATTACCGATCGGTGCGCATTATATTAAACATGTTTTACGAGACATAAGTAAAATGTTGTATTTTTTTGATTGTCTTGTGCTGCGTATTATAATGAACATTCTTTTATTAATAAAGGATTTATAGCCAAAAACTTGTTTTTTACGGTGTTTTTTTAATTAAAAGTTTGACACAGTATTTCAAAGCAGCAGATAGGTTTAAAAGATAATTGATTTTGATTTCTTTTAATGCGTTAAAATTTCTTTCATTTAGTGTTTGCACCTAAAGAATTAGTTATACTGTTTTCTTTTTATACTGAAGATACAAAAAAAACGGCAAATATGGAAATAAAATAAACTCCTAAATAAATATATACCATCGTTTTCAAAATTAATCACTTTCTAGTTGTAACAAATCAGTTCCCTGCACTTTTTTATATTGATACAGTTATAATTTTTTATAACATGCAAATATTATCATTAACTACATTGGAAGATGCATACTTATTGTTTTGCTAATCTAGTTTCTAATTATTTTTTAATTTTAGGGGGGTGGGGGGCCATGGCACAAAAAACCAATGCATGGAACACTTTCTACCGTTTCTCGTGCCATGGAGGTTAGCAGGGCTTAACTAAAGAGTCGATAAAAGGGCTGCTGGACACCACATGAGCCTCTCAGTCTCCGTGGTGAACGACCCCATGGCCTGAGCCGCCTGGATTCGGGTTTGTGACTACTGCTGCCTGTATACCCTCACATGCCGCCTCACCTCTTTTCTCCAGCTAAAGGCAATGTGACGATGAGAATGACTTGCGATGCGAATTTTTTTTTAAGAGAGGAAGATTTGCGCAACACTTCGACGCACTCTATCGCCAAATGCCATCGAATCCAGTTGCAAGAAGTTGACACGGCTGGGGATGGAGTTGTGTGCAGTAAGATATAAAGAACAATTTAACAAATGGCTCAGTAAGATACACACAATTTAACAAAAGGCTCAGTAAGATACACACAATTTAACAAATGGCTCAGTAAGATACACACAATTTAACAAATGGCTCAGTAAGATACACACAATTTAACGAATGGCTCAGTAAGATACACACAATTTAACGAATGGCTCAGTAAGATACACACAATTTAACGAATGGCTCAGCAAGATACACACAATTTAACGAATGGCTCAGTAAGATACACACAATTTAACGAATGGCTCAGCAAGATACACACAATTTAACGAATGGCTCAGCAAGATACACACAATTTAACGAATGGCTCAGCAAGATACACACAATTTAACGAATGGCTCAGCAAGATACACACAATTTAACGAATGGCTCAGCAAGATACACACAATTTAACGAATGGCTCAGCAAGATACACACAATTTAACGAATGGCTCAGCAAGATACACACAATTTAACGAATGGCTCAGCAAGATACAGACAATTTTTAAAAATTGTTTCACAAATTCACTGAAGTATCTCCTCACACTCACCCATTGCGCGTTTCATTGATGGTGTTATTATTGTTGTTGGTGATGGTGTTGTATTTGTTGTTTTTAGTGTTGTTGTTGGGGGAGCAGTTATTGTTGTTGTTGTTGTTGGTGGTGGTATATATTTTTGTTGGTGGTGGTAGTTGTGGCGTTTTATTTGTTGATGATGATGGTGTTATTGTTATTGTTGTTGGTGGTGGTGTTATTGTTATTGTTGTTGGTGGTGGTGTTATTGTTGTTGTTGGTGGTGGTGTTATTGTTGTTGTTGGTGGTGGTGGTGTTATTGTTGTTGTTGGTGGTGGTGTTATTGTTGTTGTAGGTGGTGGTGTTATTGTTGTTGGTGGTGTTATTGTTGTTGTTGGTGGTGTTATTGTTGTTGTTGGTGGTGTTATTGTTGTTGTTGGTGGTGTTATTGTTGTTGTTGGTGGTGGTGGTGTTATTGTTGTTGTTGGTGGTGGTGTTATTGTTGTTGTTGGTGGTGGTGGTGTTATTGTTGTTGTTGGTGGTGATGTTATTGTTGGTGGTGGTGGTGGTGTTATTGTTGTTGTTGGTGGTGGTGGTGGTGTTATTGTTGTTGTTGTTGGTGGTGGTGGTGTTTTTGTTGATGTTGATTGTGGTGGTGTTATTTATGTTGTTGTTGGTGGTGGTTGTTTTATCGCTGCTGTTGGTGGTGTTATAGTTGTTGTTCGTGGTGGTGGTGTTATGTTGTTGTTGTTGGAGGTGGTGGTGTTATTATGGTTGTTGGTGGTGGTGGTGTTATCGCTGCTGTTGGTGGTGTTATAGTTGTCGTTCGTGGTGGTGGTGTTATGTTGTTGTTGTTGGAGGTGGTGGTGTTATTGATGTTGTTGTTGGTGGTGGTGGTGTTATTGTTGTTAATGTTGGTGGTGGTGGTGTTATTGTTGTTGGTGGTGTTGTTATTGTTGTTGGTGGTGGTGGTGTTATTGTTGTTATGTTGGTGGTGGTGGTGTTATTATTGTTGTTGGTGGTGTTGTTATTGTTGTTGCTCGCGGTGGTGGTGTTATTGTTGTTGTTATTGTTGTTGTTATTGTTGTTGTTATTGGTGGTGGTGGTTTTATTATTGTTGTTGTTGGTGGTGGTGGTGTCATTGTTGTTATTGTTGGTGGTGGTGGTGTTATTGTTGTTGGTGGTCGTGGTGGTGTTATTGTTGTTATTGTTGGTGGTGGTGGTGTTATTGTTGTTGTTGGTGGTGGTGTTATTGTTATTGTTGTCGGTGGTGGTGGTGTTATTGTTGTTGGTGGTGGTGTTATTGTTGTTGGTGGTGGTGTTGGTGTTATTATTGTTGTAGGTGGTGGTGGTGTTAATGTTGTTGTTGTTGGAGGTGGTGGTGTTATTATGGTTGTTGGTGGTGGTGGTGTTATCGCTGCTGTTGGTGGTGTTATAGTTGTCGTTCGTGGTGGTTGTGTTGTGTTGTTGTTGTTGGAGGTGGTGGTGTTATTGATGTTGTTGTTGGTGGTGGTGGTGTTATTGATGTTGTTGTTGGTGGTGGTGGTGTTATCGCTGCTGTTGGTGGTGTTATAGTTGTTGTTCGTGGTGGTGGTGTTATTGATGTTTTTGTTGGTGGTGGTGGTGTTATTGTTGTTGGTGGTGGTGGTGTTATTGTTGTTAATGTTGGTGGTGGTGGTGTTATTGTTGTTGGTTGTGTTGTTATTGTTGTTGTTGGTGGTGTTGTTATTGTTGTTGCTCGCGGTGGTGGTGTTATTGTTGTTGTTATTGTTGTTGTTATTGTTGTTGTTATTGGTGGTGGTGGTGTTATTATTGTTGTTGTTGTTGGTGGTGGTGTCATTGTTGTTATTGTTGGTGGTGGTGGTGTTATTGTTGTTGGTGGTGGTGTTATTGTTGTTGGTGGTGGTGTTGGTGTTATTATTGTTGTAGGTGGTGGTGGTGTTAATGTTGTTGTTGTTGGTTGTGGTATTACTTTTGGTCGTGGTGGTGGTGGTGGTGGTGTTATTGTTGTTGTTGTTGGTGGTGGTGGTGGTGTTATTGTGGTTGTTGGTGGTGGTAGTGGTGGTGGTGTTATAGTTGTTGTTTTTGGTGTGGTGGTGTTATTGTTGTTGGTGGTCGTGGTGGTGTTATTGTTGTTTTTGTTGTTGGTGGTGGTGGTGGTGGTGGTGGTGTTATTGTTGTTGTTGTTGGTGGTGGTGGTGGTGTTATTGTTTTTGTTGTTGGTGGTGGTGTTATTGTTTTTGTTGGTGGTGGTGGTGTTATTGTTGTTGTTGGTGGTGGTGGTGTTATTGTTGTTGTTGGTGGTGGTGGTGTTATTGTTGTTGTTGTTGGTGGTGGGGGTGGTGTTATTGTTTTAGTTGGTGGTGGTTGTGGTATTATTGTTGTTGTTGTTGGTGGTGGTGCTGGTGTTATTGTTGTTGTTGTTGGTGGTGGTGGTGGTGTTATTGTTGTTATTGTTGTTGGTGGTCGTGGTGGTGTTATTGTTGTTGTTGGTGATGGTGTTATTGTTGTTGTTGGTGGTGGTGGTGTTATTGTTGTTGTTCTTTGTGGTAGTGTTATTGTTGTTATTGTTGTTGGTGGTCGTGGTGGTGTTATTGTTATTGTTGGTGGTGGTGTTATTGTTGTTGTTGGTGGTGGTGGTGGTTTCATTGTTGTTGTTGGTGGTGGTGTTATTGTTGTTGTTGGTGGTGGTGCTGGTGTTATATTTGTTGTTGGTGGTGGTGTTATTGTTGTTTTTGTTGTTGGTGGTGGTGGTGGCTTTGTTATTGTTGTTGTTGGTGGTGTTGGTGTTATTATTGTTGTAGGTGGTGGTGGTGTTATTGTTGTTGGTTGTGGTGTTATTGTTGGTCGTGGTGGTGACATGAGTCTGGCGCAGATAGACCATAAAACGTGGGAAACCATTGCTGAGGAACGCACCTCCTGGCGGGCTAAAGTACGCGAGGGCATCCAAGTCGCGGAAGCTTCCCTTATCTTATCTTATCTGTTTACAGACGCTCCTTCTATGCAGTCAAGAGCGAGGAGAAAAGGGCCAGGAGATAGGGGAAGGGGGGGTAGATAAGCAGGAGGAAGCGCCATCATCCCATGAGGATGGACGGATGCCATAGAGGTGGTGTTATTGCTGTTGTTGTTGGTTGTGTTATTGTTTTTGGTGGTGTTATTGTTGTTGGTGGTGTTATTGTTGTTGTTGGTGGTGTTATTGTTGTTGGTGGTGTTATTATTGTTGTTGTTGGTGGTGTTATTGTTGTTGTGGGTGGTTGTGTTATTGTTGTTGGTGGTGTTATTGTTGTTGGTGGTGTTATTAGTGTTGTTGGTGGTGGTGGTGTTATTGTTGTTG
Source organism: Ampullaceana balthica (assembly GCA_944989445.1). Classification (NCBI taxonomy): domain Eukaryota; kingdom Metazoa; phylum Mollusca; class Gastropoda; family Lymnaeidae; genus Ampullaceana; species Ampullaceana balthica. The sequence continues at coordinate 77,935 of CALYLW010001659.1, read as the reverse complement.
TTGGTGGTGGTGTTATTGTATTTGGTGGTGGTGTTATTGTTGTTGGTGGTTGTGGTATTGTTGGTGTTATTGTTGTTGTTGGTGGTGTTATTGTTGGTGGTGGTGGTGTTATTGTTTTTGTTGGTGGTGGTGTTATTGTTGTGGTGGTGGTGGTGTTATTGTTTTTGTTGGTGGTGGTGTTATTGTTGGTGGTGGTGGTGGTGTTATTGTTGTTGGTGGTGGTGTTATTGTTGTTGGTGGTGGTTTTATTGTTGTTGGTGTTGGTGTTATTGTTGTTGGTGGTGGTGTTATTGTTGGTGGTGGTGGTGGTGTTATTGTTGTTGGTGGTGGTGTTATTGTTGTTGGTGGTGGTGGTGTTATTGTTGTTGGTGGTGGTGGTGTTATTGTTGTTGTTGGTGGTGTTATTGTTGTTGGTGGTGGTGTTATTGTTATTGTTGGTGTTTGTGTTATTGTTGTTGGTGGTGTTATTGTTGTTGGTGGTGTTATTAGTGTTGTTGGTTGTTGTGGTGGTGGTGGTGGTGTTATTGTTGTTGGTGGTGTTATTATTGTTGTTGTTGGTGGTGGTGTTATTGTTGTTGTTGGTGGTGGTGTTATTGTTGTTGGTGGTGTTATTGTTGTTGTTGTTGGTGGTTGTGTTATTGTTGTTGTTGGTGGTGGTGTTATTGTTGTTGTTGGTGGTGGTGTTATTGTTGTTGTTGGTGGTGGTGTTATTGTTGTTGGTGGTGGTGGTGGTGTTATTGTTGATGGTGGTGGTATTATTGTTGTTGGTGGTGGTGGGGTTATTGTTGATGGTGGTGGTATTATTGTTGTTGGTGGTGGTGTTATTGTTGTTGTTGGTGGTGGTGGTGTTATTGTTGTTGTTGGTGGTGGTGTTATTGTTTTTGGTGGTGGTGGTGTTATTGTTGTTTGGTGGTGGTGTTATTGTTGTTGGTGGTGGTGGGGGTTATTGTTGATGGTGGGGGTATTATTGTTGTTGGTGGTGGTGTTATTGTTATTGTTGGTGGTGGTGGTGTTATTGTTGTTGTTGGTGGTGGTGTTATTGTTGTTGTTTGTGGTGGTGTTATTGTTGTTGTTGGTGGTGGTTTTATTGTTATTGTTGGTGGTGGTGTTATTGTTGTTGGTGGTGGTGGTGTTATTGTTATTGTTGGTGGTGGTGGTGGTGTTATTGTTATTGTTGATGGTGGTGTTATTGTTGTTGTTGGTGGTGGTGTTATTGTTATTGTTGGTGGTGGTGGTGTTATTGTTGTTGTTGGTGGTGGTGTTATTGTTGTTTGGTGGTGGTGGGATTATTGTTGTTGGTGGTGGTGGGGTTATTGTTGTTTGGTGGTGGTGGTGTTATTGTTGTTGGTGGTGGTGGTGTTATTGTTATTGTTTGTGGTGGTGTTATTGTTGTTGTTGGTGGTGGTGTTATTGTTATTGTTGGTGGTGGTGTTATTGTTGTTGTTGGTGGTGGTGTTATTGTTGTTTGGTGGTGGTGGTGTTATTGTTATTGTTGGTGGTGGTGGTGTTATTGTTGTTGTTGGTGGTGGTGTTATTGTTGTTTGGTGGTGGTGGGGTTATTGTTGTTGGTTGTGGTGGGGTTATTGTTGTTGGTGGTGGTGGGGTTATTGTTGTTGGTGGTGCTGTTATTGTTATTGGTGGTGTTATTATTGTTGTTGGTGGTGTTATTGTTGTTGGTGGTGGTGGTGTTATTGTTGTTGGTTGTGTTATTGTTGTTGGTGGTGGTGGTGTTATTGTTTTTGGTGGTGGTGGTGTTATTGTTGTTGGTGGTGGTGTTATTGTTGTTGGTGGTGGTGTTATTGTTATTGGTGGTGTTATTATTGTTGTTGGTGGTGTTATTGTTGTTGGTGTTGGTGGTGTTATTGTTGTTGGTGGTGGTGGTGTTATTGTTGTTGGTGGTGGTGTTATTGTTGTTTGGTGGTGGTGGGGTTATTGTTGTTGGTGGTGGTGGGGTTATTGTTGTTTGGTGGTGGTGGGGTTATTCTTGTTGGTGGTGGGGTTATTGTTGTTGGTGGTGGTGTTATTGTTATTGGTGGTGTTATTATTGTTGTTGGTGGTGTTATTGTTGTTGGTGGTGGTGGTGTTATTGTTGTTGGTGGTGGTGTTATTGTTGGTGGTGGTGTTATTATTGTTGTTGGTGGTGTTATTTTTGTTGGTGGTGGTGGTGTTATTGTTTTTGGTGGTGGTGGTGTTATTGTTGTTGGTGGTGGTGTTATTGTTGTTGGTGGTGGTGTTATTGTTATTGGTGGTGTTATTATTGTTGTTGTTGGTGTTATTGTTGTTGGTGGTGGTGGTGTTATTGTTATTGTTGGTGGTGGTGGTGGTGTTATTGTTATTGTTGATGGTGGTGTTATTGTTGTTGTTGGTGGTGGTGTTATTGTTGTTGGTGGTGGTGGTGTTATTGTTGTTGGTGGTGGTGTTATTGTTGTTGGTGGTGGTGTTATTGTTATTGTTGTTGGTGGTGGTGTTAATTTTGTTGGTGGTGGTGGTGTTATTGTTGTTTGTGGTGTTATTGTTGTTGGTGGTGGTGTTATTGTTGTTGGTGGCGGTGTTATTGTTGTTGGTGGTGGTGTTATTGTTGTTGTTGTTGGTGGTGGTGGTGGTGGTGTTATTGTTGTTGTTGGTGGTGGTGGTGGTGGTGGTGTTATTGTTGTTGTTGGTGGTGGTGTTATTTTTGTTGAAAGAGTTGATTTTTTAAACGACCATAATTTTTCATTTCTTCAAACATATGTTATTGATATCAGCCTCCTTAGAACCTAACTTCTCACACACAGCGGCCCTTGATCACCTCTCTGATTGGACGGCACCACGACACGACGTCTGATTGGCTGCTCACATGCCAAGAACCTATCATCCGATAATTAATTTCTTTTAAAAGTCTTACGCGGATATCAGATGACCAATCAGATCACAACACTGAACTTCTCGGGGGAGGGGCGATCTTCAGTAATGTCAAACACAACTGCACCAGACCCTTTCCTTAAAATCTGTAACATTTGCACGATATTTAAACGCGTGTTTCCCTGCATTTTGAAGTCTCATCTTACATTTAAGCTCCAGCGATAACTTTGATTCTTCCATCTAATATCTCAGATTCAACAGATAGAATCAGACTCGACGATCATGTGGAGAATATTTGTTGTTCTCGTAGTACTGCAAATTGGTACAGCTTTAGATAACTGTCCTGAAGTGAGAAAAGATAATGAAGGGGTAAGTTTTAAAAACTCTGCAGTCACTAACAGTTGATTGGGTAACAGTTGATTGGGTGTACCGTGTACAGATGGCTGGACATTTTTTTTAATTCACACAAGGAGTCTCAAACTCGAATGAAGCATGTATTTCTTTATCATTTAAGAGATTTGTCAGGGGCCGCATCTCCTCCCTGCATATTTTGACACTTAAACATACGTTTTGTTCTGTGTAATTTTATTACAGACTAAAATTGAAATAAATGGCTTTTTTAACTCCAGCTGTATATAATTGCTCAAGTCATATTTCATTTTGATCATTATGTTACTTATGTTAACTTAACAATCAAATGTTATGTGTCTTAGCTGTTATGTGTCTTAGCTGTTATATGTCTCAGCTGTTATGTGTCTCAGCTGTTATGTGTCTTAGCTGTTATGTGTCTCAGCTGTTATGTGTCTCGGCTGTAATGCGTCTCAGCTGTTATGTGTCTCAGCTGTTATGTGTCTCAGCTGTTATGTGTCTCAGCACTAGCTGTCTGAATTTCAAGAATAGTACTGTTTATGTAAAAAGTAAGCTGACTGGCTTGCCGCACTTGGCGGTCCCTATGTTTGAGGCCCCAGATTTACACCACGGCATGCATTGCTTTAAATGTAAATGTAATATGACATTGTGTCATGCTGTCTAAAACTTGTCATCAGAGGCGTCACTAGAGGGGTGTTGGGGTGGGGATCACACCAGGTGTCACCATCACAAGGGGTGACACCATCACAAGGGGTGACACCATCACAAGGGGTGACACCATCACAAGGGGTGACACCATCACAAGGGGTGATACCATCACAAGGGGTGAACAAAACTGACACCATCACAAGGGGTGAACCAAACTGACACCATCACAAGGGGTGAACCAAACTGACACCATCACAAGGGGTGAACAAAACTGACTCCATCACAAGGGGTGAACCAAACTGACACCATCACAAGGGGTGAACCAAACTGACACCATCACAAGGGGTGAACCAAACTGACACCATCACAAGGGGTGAACCAAACTGACACCATCACAAGGGGTGAACCAAACTGTAAAATTGTGTATGTTTCCGTTATTTGGCGCTGGCAGACTTGGGGGAGGTCTATGGCGTAGGTCGTGAGGGGATGACACTAACCCTAATGACGCCTCTGCTTGTCAAATGAACGTTAAAAGTAGCCGAGACATCGCAGTGTTCGAGATAGGTGCATTAAGTTTCAGAATATTTTTAAGTGTCATATTTAAGTTGCTGAGGTAGATCGGCTAACCTCGTGATTGGGAAAATTATAATCTAAAAACCACACATCAGAAAGAGATTTGGCTCTAAGGGAACTAAAAGAATGTTTTCTTTTTCCTGGCAAAACTCACAATAACTTGCAACAAAAAATTATTTTAAAAATGAAAAAAAAATTAATAATTTAATCTCTCCCAAGCCATATTTCCCCTCATCAAATCAGATTTTTTTGTGAGACATCTGTGAGCTAAACGCAAGGAAAAAAATATAAATACATAGTTAATTTCACAAATCAAACCAGCGGCAGGCATATAATTAGAAAGAAATTTGATTTTTTTTTAAATTTTAATCCCCAATCTTGTAAGTAAGCCGTAGCTTGCATTCCAAGGTTTAATAACATTTTATCCCCCCCCCCTTTTTCACTCTATCTAGAACAAAAATCACAAACAAAATTTTATTTTGCTATTTTTTTTATTATACCCGATTTGCGGAATCCCGAAATTTAAGATGTGACATTACCCAAACTGCGATATCAAAAAAAATATGGTGCGTTTTTTTAAAATATATATTTACTTTTATTACAATGTCTTCTTTTTTAAAAAATGATTTCAAATTTTCAATTGATAAAAAAATTTAATTAGATAGAAAGTTTAAGATGTTTTTATTAAAATAAATGTATTAGTAAAAATAGCCACAAAAATTAATTTTCTTGTCTACACTCTTAATCAGTTGTCATTAACTTTAACAAATACAGAAAGATCAAGAACATTAAATTTACTCTCTCTAAAGTCTTTAACTTGTTTATTGCAAGTCATAATTTTTTTTTAAAAAACTCACTATAGTCATTAGATGTCTAAAAGAAAATTAAAATTTGCTGTCCAGGTTACTTTTTTTTTACACCCGTGACTTTTAATCAGAGTCGCAAGCAATTTTCCCTTTAAGTTTCGATGCTTCTTTTGCAAACAATGAACTGTTGTGCAAAATTGTACATAATTCATTTTTTCTCTGCAAAATTGCGCATCCCACAAATACACATGTATTTATAAAGAATTTGCTCCGCTGTCACTAGAAGAATGCCGCGCGGTCGCGCAGCCCCGCAACGTAAAGGGAAAATTGATGACAATTTTCCAATATTTTCATTTTTTTCCACCGTTTTTCAAACTGTTTCTTAACACTTTAAACATTTATTTATTATCCTGGTCAAAGACTACAGAATTATGTCAAAATAAAGGTTCTGTCTGTGCTTTGGAATACACTGATGATAACAATTGCAGAACGGATTTAAAATATCTGTGTAAGTGCAAAGAGGATAATGTAATGTTTGCCTGTCCAGTCAACAATGACGAGAACAAGCTATATTGGAAACTCAAAACATAGTAAGAGTGGTTTTTCTTTGTTTAGAATTATCAATAGCTATTTAAAGAACTATACAATGAACTGTTCCCAATTCTTGTAGTACTTTTTTCAATCCTCTCTAAGCCAGGGTAAAGTGCCCCAGGGTAAGAAATTAGCTAACGTAACTCCCCTCTTTGAAAATGTGATAAATCAGACCTTGGTAATTACAGATCTGTCTCATTTACTAGTATCGCCTGTAAATTACTTTATCATATTATCTATGGAATGGGACTGTGATAAAGCTTTTAAATAAAATACAAAATACACAAACCAATTGTGTAATGAAAACAATAAATTTAAGCTTATATTAAACTAACACGACGGTAAACGTTTCGGCTAACGCCTTCGTCAGTACAATAAACATAAAATACGCACTTACATAAGTAATAATTATAAATATAAATTGATAATTTGTATAGCGCTATATCCCAGTAAGGAACTGGGCTCACGGCACTTTACATGAAGGTAATTAACATACATATAAGTAATATATTACCATTCATACCATATAAACCACATTAATTACAGTATATAACACAAAAAACACAAACGGCTACGTTAATCATTAGCAGAATTGTGGTTTCATTAATTTGGAATATAAATTTTGAAAAGATGCGTCTTCAGTGCAGTCTTGAAGGACTTGGTTGTTTGAATACTGCGGATGTGTAATGGTAGAGAATTCCATTGTTTGGCTGCACAAAAAGAGAAGGACCTTTCGCCAACCAAACGTTTTAGTGTGTGTCGTAGGAACAGAGAGAATGCGTGTGTCTGCAGAAGAGCGTAGCTGACGAGTGGGTGAGTAGACCGACAGAAGTTCAGTTACATAGGAAGGGGATGCGTCAGAAAATAAGTTGTGACAGAGAACGGCCAGTTTGTAATCAATTCGGGCTTTTATAGGTAGCCAATGAAGTGAGTAAAGTAGCGGAGTAACATGTTCATGTTTTTTTTGCCTTAAGAACTAGTCTGGCAGCTGAATTTTGAACTTTCTGTAGTTTTTCAAGGCATTTTTAGGCGCACCTGACAGAAGAGAATTGCAATAATCAATACGAACTAGAACAAGAGCACAGACTACAGTTTTTGTTGCACTAATTCGTAAGTATTGGAGGATTGAGCTGATCTGACGGATGACGGTGTAGGCAAAGCGACAGATGTGATTGATGAAGTTTTTGGTAGACATGTTGTCAGAAATAATGTAGCCAAGATTCCTAGTCGATGTTGTGAACAGTATATACGACCTGGCTACCTGAATAGAATTCGGAAGAGACAAAGTACTGCGTGATTTACTTTTGCAAAATAGAAGTGTTTCAGTCTTGTCATCATTCAGCTTGAGTTTGCTGAACGTCATCCAAGACTTTACTTCCTCAATGCACTCTAACTCATCAGGTCTTCAAAAAACCTCCTGTATTTGCTTTCCGGAGAGATAGAAGCCTCAAAGACATACTTGTAAGAAGTCACCTTCCCACAATGAAAGCACATATAGTAACAAAAGGTTGCAACCGTAACCGTTGCAATACATGTCCATATGTGATTGAAATTGACAAAATGTCTTTCCCTCTTGAAAAATTAATAATAAATAAGAAAAACTATAAATCCTTTATGTACGAGAAGTAACTAAAAGAATGTTCATTATAATACGCAGCGCCAGACCATCCAGAAATACAAAATTGCAGTTGAGTCGTAAAGCATGTTTAATATAATGCGCACCAATCAGAAATATGTTTATAAAAAGAGCTGTCAATAAAATACGCACCTTGTTGCGCGACAGAAAGGTTGTTCAATATAATACGCACCGCGACGCCCTATCTCAAAAAATAGCATGATACATAGGAATAAATAAAATAATCTAAAGAATCAATAATTTAATTACGGTACATGCGATCGATCTGAAATTTTGATACATTGTTTTTATCATCGGTACGAAACTGCCTGCAAAATTTCAGCTCGCTATCTTGCGAGCAAGTGGGTTAAAAATCGATCAAAAGTTTTGGCGACAAGCAAGCAAGCAAGCAAGCAAGGTCCGCCGCAGACACCACGAGTTAATATAAAGGATTTAATAAGAAAAACCCGTAAAAAACCAAGTTTTTGACTATAAATCCTTTATGTACGAGAAGTAACTAAAAGAATGTTCATTATAATACGCAGCGCCAGACCATCCAGAAATACAAAATTGCAGTTGAGTCGTAAAACATGTTTAATATAATGAGCACCGATCAGAAATATGTTTATAAAAAGAGCTGTCAATAAAATACGCACCTTGTTGCGCGACAGAAAGGTTGTTCAATATAATACGCACCGCGACGCCCTATCTCAAAAAATAGCATGATACATAGGAATAAATAAAATAATCTAAAGAAATCAATAATTTAATTACGGTACATGCGATCGATCTGAAATTTTGATACATTGTTTTTATCATCGGTACGAAACTGCCTGCAAAATTTCAGCTCGCTATCTTGCGAGCAAGTGGGTTAAAAATCGATCAAAAGTTTTGGCGACAAGCAAGCAAGCAAGCAAGCAAGGTCCGCCGCAGACACCACGAGTTAATATAAAGGATTTAATAAGAAAAACCCGTAAAAAACCAAGTTTTTTACTATAAATCCTTTATGTACGAGAAGTAACTAAAAGAATGTTCATTATAATACGCAGCGCCAGACCATCCAGAAATACAAAATTGCAGTTGAGTCGTAAAACATGTTTAATATAATGCGCACCGATCAGAAATATGTTTATAAAAAGAGCTGTCAATAAAATACGCACCTTGTTGCGCGACAGAAAGGTTGTTCAATATAATACGCACCGCGACGCTCTATCTCAAAAAATAGCATGATACATAGGAATAAATAAAATAATCTAAAAAATCAATAATTTAATTACGGTACATGCGATCGATCTGAAATTTTGATACATTGTTTTTATCATCGGTACGAAACTGTCTGCAAAATTTCAGCTCGCTATCTTGCGAGCAAGTGGGTTAGAAAATCGATCAAAAGTTTTGGCGACAAGCAAGCAAGCAAGCAAGCAAGGTCCGCCGCAGACACCACGAGTTAATATAAAGGATTTAATAAAAACAACCCGTAAAAAACCAAGTTTTTGACTATAAATCCTTTATGTACGAGAAGTAACTAAAAGAATGTTCATTATAATACGCAGCGCCAGACCATCCAGAAATACAAAATTGCAGTTGAGTCGTAAAACATGTTTAATATAATGCGCACCGATCAGAAATATGTTTATAAAAAGAGCTGTCAATAAAATACGCACCTTGTTGCGCGACAGAAAGGTTGTTCAATATAATACGCACCGCGACGCTCTATCTCAAAAAATAGCATGATACATAGGAATAAATAAAATAATCTAAAGAATCAATAATTTAATTACGGTACATGCGATCGATCTGAAATTTTGATACATTGTTTTTATCATCGGTACGAAACTGCCTGCAAAATTTCAGCTCGCTATCTTGCGAGCAAGTGGGTTAGAAAATCGATCAAAAGTTTTGGCGACAAGCAAGCAAGCAAGCAAGCAAGCAAGGTCCGCCGCAGACACCACGAGTTAATATAAAGGATTTAAAAAAACAACCCGTAAAAAACCAAGTTTTTGACTATAAATCCTTTATGTACGAGAAGTAACTAAAAGAATGTTCATTATAATACGCAGCGCCAGACCATCCAGAAATACAAAATTGCAGTTGTGTCGTAAAACGTGTTTAATATAATGCGCACCGATCAGGAATATGTTTATAAAAAGAGCTGTCAATAAAATACGCACCTTATTGCGCGACAGAAAGGTTGTTCAATATAATACGCACCGCGACGCTCTATCTCAAAAAATAGCATGATACATAGGAATAAAAAAAATAATCTAAAAAATCAATAATTTAATTACGGTACATGCGATCGATCTGAAATTTTGATACGTTGTTTTTATTATCGGTACGAAACTGCCTGCAAAATTTCAGCTCGCTATCTTGCGAGCAAGTGGGTTAAAAATCGATCAAAAGTTTTGGCGACAAGCAAGCAAGCAAGCAAGCAAGCAAGCAAGGTCCGCCGCAGACACCACGAGTTAATATAAAGGATTTAAAAATGGATTCACTTGCACAAGTCGGAACGTGATTTATGCATTCTTTGCAAGAGGTGTAATAAAATTTACGTGGGTGAGACAGGTCGTTGTCTTTGAGATCGGTTTAAAGAACACCTGTATAATATAAATAAATGGGCTCAATGTCCTGTATCTAAACATTTTAACAGTGTTGACCATAGCGCTCATAGCGACATTTCAGATATCGCAGTACCTGGTATTTTATATGCAAGCAATACCCATGATAGGATCTACATGGAAAATAGACTTATAAAACGATTTGGTACGTTGGCTCTATATGGAATTAACCAAATTCATAATTTTCCCTAACTGCATAATCTTTTCCCGTTGTGGTTTTCACTGTAACTTGAGTTACTTCCTCCTTTTTCCTATATCCTGTGTTATTGCTTTTTGTTTTTCCTTTCATTTTATTTTACATAAATATTATATGATATAGTATGTTTTAAGAATTTAATTATTACTTATGTATTTTATGTTTATTGTACTGATGAAGGCATTAGCCGAAACGTTGACTGTTGTGTTAGTTTAAAAATAAAGCTCAAATTTTTTTGTTTTCATTACACAATTTGTTTGTGTATTTCGTATTGTAAATTACTAGAACACTTAGTAAGAGCACAATAGTTAATCATCTATACAAACATATTGTCCTATGCCCAAATCAACATGGCTTTAGGGAAAGAAAATGATCTGGCAAAAGGCTTAAATAATAATAATCAAATGCTTGCAATATTATTAGACTTCTCAAAAGCATTTGAAAAAGTTCATCGCTTTTTAGTTCACTACTTTGAAAATCTAGGCTCCCATACATCATTGGATCCAAGACTTCCTTTTGGGTAGAGACTAAACTTTAATAATGAATGGCCCTAATCAGCACCAATAAGGGTTAACTCAGGAGTTCCACAAGGAACTGTCTTCGATCCCTTTCACTTTTTAATTTTTATAAATGATTTACTCAACAGTGGCGTACTTATTGGGGTGGTGGGTGCAGTCCACACCGGGTTGACATATTTGGAGGAGGCTTTTGTTATATTTATATTTATTGTTAGTTGTAAAAAGTTAAAAAGAAACGACTTGATTACTACATAAGTTTACCAATCCATTAATATGAATCATGAACACCAGACATCATTGTGCCGCCGACGAGTATAAGTTATATGTACTACTTTAAGCTCGATGTTTATTGAATGCTTATTACCACCGTTACCAAATATATGACACGGCTAAGTCATACGCACTTGGCTACGTCTGTGCCCCCACTTTGTCGCTCAGGGGCCAACTCTCTGTTTTACGATGCTGTTTGGATGCAGGCACCGAAGCTAAACAAAATCTGGCGGCCGCGTATTGATCATCTTGAAGGTCCGCGATATTCGTTATATTTTCATAAGTTAAGAGGCTGACTGTACGCGCTGTTTAGTGCTAACGATCCCATAACATTTTTTTAGAAGTATCCAGCTGTTGTTTTCATAGTTTTCTTATTCCATTCGTCGATGGGATGTTTTACTTTCTGTCTCTGGTCCAGGTGTCAAACGCAGCGTAGACGCTCGCTGGTGCGCTGGAGCATGCAGCAACAGTAACTATAGTAAAAAAGAATTTGTAAAAAAATAAAAACAACTTTTTAAGGGGCTTGGCGATAGTGAAACGATATTATATGCTGGGATATTACTCAATTCAATGCAATCTTTTTTGCTTTTGAATATTATATCAGTTTATAGGAATTGGTCCTTTTGGAAATTTAATGATGCTAAAAATACCTGCAAATATGTGTAACATTCTCTTTTAGGGTCGAGCTCACGCTCTTATGGTCCGGATAATTGTTTCACAGGCAAACCTTATCAAGCGGGCATTGGCATAGAGATAACACTCCGCAGTTTTGGAAACGACCCGTTTAAATCCATGATCAGCCTCGAGCACTCTGTCAACAGATGCTCAACAGTCTACTCGTCGATGCCACTTTTTCGGCAGCCGATATCCTTTCTCGTGTAAAACCTATGCAGGTCCCTCCATGTTGGGAAAGTGCACAGTATTTATTTGGGTGCTGAGCGTCTGACTATTACGAAGTAGTTTCCTCCAGGGATCTGCTTTGCTCAGGCATCAGCACACCTCTTTCAACTAGGCATCAACACACCTCTTTCAGCTAACATCAGCAAACCTCTTTCAGCTAGGCATCAGCACACCTCTTTCAACTAGGCATCAACACACCTCTTTCAGCTAACATCAGCAAAACTCTTTCAGCTAGGCATCAGCACACCTCTTTCAGCTAGGCATCAGCACACCTCTTTCAGCTAGGCATCAGCACACCTCTTTCAGCTAGGCATCAGCACACCTCTTTCAGCTAACATCAGCAAACCTCTTTCAGCTAGGCATCAGCACACCTCTTTCAGCTAGGCATCAGCACACCTCTTTTAGCTAGGCATTAGCACACCTCTTTCAGCTAGGCGTCAGCACACCTCTTTCAGCTAGGCATCAGCACACCTGTTTCACCTAGGCATCAGAACACCTCTTTCAGCTAGGCATCAGCACGCCTGTTTCAGTTAGGCATCGGCACACATCTTTCAGCTAGGCATCAGCACACCTGTTTCAGCTAGGCATCAGCACACCTCTTTCAGCTAGGCATCAGCACACCTCTTTCAGCTAGGCATCAGCACACCTCTTTCAGCTAACATAAGCAAACCTCTTTCAGCTAGGCATCAGCACACCTCTTTCAGCTAGGCATCAGCATACCTCTTTCAGCTAGGCATCAGCACACCTCTTTCAGCTAGGCATCAGCACACCTCTTTCAGCTAGGCATCAGCACACCTCTTTCAGCTAGGCATCAGCATACCTCTTTCAGCTAGGCAATAGAACACCTGTTTCACCTAGGCATCAGAACACCCCTTTCAGCTAGGCATCAGCAAACCTCTTTCAGCTAGGCATCAGCACACCACTTTCAGCTAGGCATCAGCACACCTCTTTCAGCTAGGCATCAGCACACCTCTTTCAGCTAGGCATCAGCACACCTCTTTCAGCTAACATCAGCAAACCTCTTTCAGCTAGGCATCAGCACACCTCTTTCAGCTAGGCATCAGCACACCTCTTTCAGCTAGGCATCAGCACACCTCTTTCAGCTAGGCATCAGCACACCTCTTTCAGCTAGGCATCAGCACACCTCTTTCAGCTGGGCATCAGCACACCACTTTCAGCTAGGCATCAGCACACCTCTTTCAGCTAGGCATCAGCACACCTCTTTCAGCTAGGCATCAGCACACCTGTTTCACCTAGGCAACAGCACATCTTTTTAAGCTAGGCATCAGCACACCTGTTGCAGCTAGGCATCAGCACACCTCTTTCAGCTAGGCATCAGCACACCTTTTTCAACTAGGCATCAGCACACCTCTTTCAGCTAAGCATCAGCACACCTCTTTTAGCTAGGCATCAGCACACCTCTTTCAGCTAGGCATCAGCACACCTGTTTCAGCTAGGCATCAGCACACCTCTTTTAGCTAGGCATCAGCACACCTTTTTCAACTAGGCATCAGCACACCTCTTTCAGCTAAGCATCAGCACACCTGTGGGTTGTGTTGCCCCCAACAATTTGTGAAGAGTTTGAGATATCGAAGTGTAGAATTACAAGAAAAAAGATATGAGTTGGGGGAAAATTAGTGAAACGAGACCTATCCTTACAACATGAAGTACAAATGTTTATTTATATGTATGGATAGAATTAAAAAGGAAATAAGAGAACGCTTTGATCAGTTGCATGTGCTTGTAAGAAACTACAAGTGTAATGTATTTATTAAAAACTACCACAAAACGTTGCGGAACGAGCGAAAACAAACACCGACATTGCCTGAAGTCGACTAAAGCTTCTCTCACTAAATGAAGAGCTTCTACTTCCTATGATTTCATTACTAAAGAGAGCGCTATCGAGGTGCGCTTTGGGATTAGAGACAAAGTGCGCACTACTGCACTTTCGGGCTTTAAGCGCTATAATAATACCCAAAAATTTCAGTTAACACTTTTATTAATTACAGACATATTTAAATATTTTGAAAATTAACTTTGACCTAAAATTATTTTAAAATTTGGCGTACTTATTGGGGCGGTTTTTGTAAAAAATGTAACTTCATTTGAATATAGGGAGAACATTTCAAGCTCCTTAGCTGTTTCAATTACAGTTTAAATGTCGTAACACACAGATTTAAAAAAAAACATGCATTTTATTATACTTATTGTTTTTTATTTGAAGATGTAATTTTGTGTAAAAATAATATTACTAAACTACAGGTAAAAAAAGTATTAAACTCAAGACGGTCTTTTGCATACGTAAAATAACCATTCTTATCCTAAAAGATGAAGTCGGTACCACAATAATAATATAAATACATTTTCATAGCGGGCGTGGTGATAGTGCGATGTTGTACCGAGACTCTAAAAATCGGTCGCGAGTTCGATTCCTGGTGCTGGCAAGGGCCCAGAATTTACTCAGCTCCCATTGGGAACCCCTACGGGTAGATGATGCTCGTTAACTTTGGCTGGTAGTTCATCTAGGAGAAGGAAACTCCGACTTCAAACCTCCGCTGCCTTGCGGCCACACCCGCTACTCGGGAAAGGCTCAGGGAGTAAATCCTGACAGAAAAACAGGAAATGAAGCACCTACGGGCGGTCTATACATAAGAGTTATATACATTCTCGCAGCTCCTGCGATGCCAATGGCAGCCAAGCTGCATCGACGCAAGTCATTCCCTTGGTGACACCATTGAAGTGGAGAGGGGGATATGATGTATGGGCAGCAATTAATTCTCCATAATACCCGCCCAGGGTTGCATCACCTTTGGAGAGGACACTCCAGCGTCGCCGCAAGGTGTCGACAAAACACGAGAAGCAGCAGTTACCGGCTCTAAGCCAAAACTCAATTGACGTAGAGCTAGGTGCCAGGGGCCACTTCCGACGGCGGGGGAGACTACCAAAGTCTCACTGGACAGCAACCGCCCGCCTCAAACTGGCCAGCCCCCAGTCAAATAAGTGATATCCCGTCATGGCCTGCCTTCTCCACTGGGTGCGTGGAGATTAGAGTTCCAAGCGGGTAATAAAGCCCTGCACCAAGAAATACAAAAAATAAAAAGAAGACCCCAGCTCTTCGAATCGCTAGCTGGAACATGAGGACTATGTGTCCCGGCATCACTGATGACCTGCAGTCAATAAACGACACACGGAAGACAGGAATAATCGATAGAGAGCTCAAGATTCTAAAGATTGACATCGCCATCCTTCAGGAGACCAGGCTTCCAGACAGCGGATCACCAAAAGAGGCAAATTCTGGCAAGGCAGACCTACCGATGAACCAAGACAGCATGGTGTAGATTTCTCTGTTAAAAACACCCTTTTACCATCCATTGAACCCCCGTCATCAGGCACAGAGAGGATCATCACTCTAAGACTCAGAACTGCTGCGAGCCCAGCAATCATTCTTAGTGTGTATTCCCCAACTCTCTGTTCAACCCAGGAAGAGAAGGACCAGTTCTATGGAGCTTTAACCAAGTAATAACAAGCATCAACAAAGACGAGTCAATCTATCTCCTAGGAGATTTCAATGCTTGAGTGGGGCGTGACCACGAAGCCTGGCCCACATGCCTTGGACTCTTTGGAAGAGGAAAGATAAATGAGAATGGACAGAGGTTTCTGTAACTGTGCTGCTCACGAGGCTTGTGTGTGACCAACACTTTCTTCAAGTGCAAGGATATACACCAAGTATCTTGGAGACACCCTCAATCGCGCCAATGGCACCAGCTGGACCTCATCATCACCAGGCGTGCACAACTTGCTAGCGTCTTACTCACCCGCAGCTATCATAGCGCCGACTGAGACACGGATTACTCCCTTGTGGCCAGCAAGCTACGAATTATGAGGAAAAACTCGTTCCACACCAATAAAAGGGGATGTCCACGCATCAACAACTTCTGCATGAAAGACCCTGTGAAAACGCAGCTGTTCACTGACAAAGTCTCTCAAACATGTCCCCATGCGTCACCATTGACTTCAAATGGACACATCTTAGAGACACAATTTATACATCAGCAATACATGCCTTTGGCAAGAAATCTAACTAAAGCACGGACTGGTTTGATGAATATTGGGACGAGATGAAACCTGTCACTGAAGCAAAAAGGAAAGCTCTTATGGCCTACAGTGAAAAGCGTACACCCGACAGGCTGCATGCCTTAAAACAGCCAAGTCGCATGACCAAAAAGTTGCACGTCAATGTGCCAATACCTACTGGCTTAACCTCTGCTCCAGCATACAATCAGCTGCAGACATGGGCAATGCCAAAGCCATGTACGAAAATATCAAAAAAGCAACTGGCCCTTTGACGTCCAAAGTTGCCCCCCTAAAGTCCAAAAGTGGAGAAATTATCCGAGACCAGGCAGGACAGCTAAAACAGTGGGTTGAGCATTATCTGGAACTGTATTCAACAGTTACCACAGTCTCCAGCACCGCTGTAGATGACATCCCCGATATGCCACTCATGGAAGAACTTGATGTCGTGCCCACACAAGAAGAGCTGAGCAAAGCAATTGACAGCCTATCTTGTGGAAAAGCCCCTGGGAATGATGGCATACCACCAGAATCTCTAAAGAGTGGCAAGACAGCTTTACTCCAACCATTGCACGAGCTTCTGCCCCACTGCTGGGAACAGGGCTACATCCCCCGCGTTCTAAATGGTGCAAATATAGTGACAGTATATAAAAACAAGGGCGATAGAAGTGACTGCAATAACTATCGCGGCATCTCACTCCTTAGTATTGTAGGAAAGGCCTTCGCCCATGTCATACTAACACGTTTACAGAGTCTAGCATCCCGTGTCTATCCAGTATCTCGGTGCGATTTCCGGAATTGTCTGTCTACCATAGACATGGTGTTCTCCATACAGCAGCTGCAGGAAAAATGCAGAGAGCAACAGATGTTACATCTCAATCTATGCATTGCCTTTGTGGACCTTACGAAAGCCTTTGATTTCGTCAGTCGCAACGGGCTATTCTAAATCTTGGTAAAAATCGTCTGTCCCCCACACCTACTAACCATCATCAGACAGTTTCATGAAAATATGCAAGGCAGAAGACTGATCTACGTGGCACACAGTTGTCAAGGAGGGTGTATTATAGCCGAGGAGCGAAGGATGGAGGAGGCTACAGACAGAAGAGCTAGGACAAAGGCCAAAACATTTGAAAGCACAGAACTTGTGTGTAAAAGCTGTGGTAAAGACTGTCACTCAAGGATAGGACTGCACAGCCACTCGAGGAAATGCAACCTAACTCAACGGTGATGCACCATCATCTCACGAGACTGGAGGATGTCGATAATAATGAATTTATTACATTAGTAATTATGTCAATTAGTATAATGTCACGTAGATTACTAAATGAAGAATTTGAATATTAAAATAGTGATTTTATTGAAGTTGATAATATTTAAAATAGATGACAGGCAACAAGAAGAAAATATCTCTGGGGACTCAAACCTGTTTTGACTGCTGGGTATTAATAAAAGGGTGGGTGGAAATTTGTATGTGTTTGTTGCCACGGTAAAGTCAAGGCGTAAGAACCCTGGTAGGCAATCTTTATCAACATTTTGAACATTCCCGTCAGTCAATAGTTTAAAACCAAAATGTTCGTGTAATCGTCAGGAAATTTGTTCTTATTTATTGGCCGCTATTTTTTATATTATTTTTTTTTACTTTTTGAATCTCAATAACTTCTAAGTGATGGGTCGATTAATAATTAAAAATAATTTATTCGCTAAAAAATGTTTAATGATTAAGCGAGATATTAATCGTTAATTTCCGCTCCCTTAATATATATATATACAGGTTGGGCCAATACAAGTAAGAGCATCTTGTAAATTGTGATTTAATCAAATCAAATTTAGTTTAACTATTCCCATACTAGCTTATATATATATTTATATATATATACTAGTGTGTTACCCGTCAAAAATGACGGAAGTTTTCAAAATAAATACATTTCAGCTGAAATCTATTTATTTTGAAAAAATACACATCAGAATAAAAAGTAATGTAATACAGAACTTTTATTTATTTTATTTTATTCATTTGTTTTCATATTGCAAAATTAGTAGCGTAACGGACAGACGGACGGGGCGTGGTGGTCGAGTGGCAGCGCTCTCGACTGACGCACCGATGGTCACGGGTTCGAATCCAAGTGAAGGCAAGGATTTGTTCTCGGGGCCTAGGGCGTCCCTGAGTCACCCCAGCTCTAAATGGGTACCTAACACTAGTTAGGCGGCTGGGTAATGCGTGGAACCCACAAAGCCGTGGCCTGTGAACGCTGTATCACTTGCCAACAGATCATCTGTCATGGTCTGTGGACGCAATTATCTTCTGCATAGAAGGAGCGACTGTATAGATAAGCAAGATAAGACATACATTGCAAATTATGTATGATATATA
Organism: Ampullaceana balthica; assembly: GCA_944989445.1. Classification (NCBI taxonomy): domain Eukaryota; kingdom Metazoa; phylum Mollusca; class Gastropoda; family Lymnaeidae; genus Ampullaceana; species Ampullaceana balthica. The sequence continues at coordinate 59,548 of CALYLW010001659.1, read as the reverse complement.
TATATATATATTAAACAATATAATTTGCAATTGTCACGCAAGTAGTGTCTGTCTAGTCCTGACGCTACTAATTTTAGAAAGCAGGGAAAACCAAATTACTGCACCAAAGCATCAAAATGTGTGCAAATTAAATATGCGCTGTAAAAAAATATTATATGACGTCATTGTTTTCGCTAATATTTTAATTTTGGAAAAGGGATCAATGTAAAAAGAGGATTTGATGATGGTTAATTATAAAATTAAAACAAAGTGGGCGCCGTAGGCGCCCTGCAACCTCTATTATAAAATACTTTGTGTACATTTCAGAAAGTTTAATATTTCGTATTTATCAAACAAGGACAAGTTAGTTGGGCTTTTGAAAAAGGTCGGCACGTAGGCGACCCTAAAAAAGTGCATTTTTATAAAATAAATAGATTTCAGCTGAAAACTTCCGTCATTTTTGACGGGTGATACGCTAGTATATATATAATTCTCTTCGTGGTTGGACCCTGCGAGGCAACAAGAAGCTGCATGCGCAACAGAGCGTGACGATTGACCCTCGCTCGGGTCAACTAAACACAGTTAATGGTTGACAGGCAAAGGTAGTGGAGGGGTGACCAACAATGGCCCTTGCGTTTTAGTTGCGTTGTTCCTTCACAGAAAACGTGAGATTCGTAGTGTACTGGTTAACACGTCCGCCTCGTGCGAGGAAGGTCCTGGGCTCATTGCCATATGTTACTGACACTTGATTCACAGTGCAAAATAAGGACCAAAGATGACATAGACAAATATGTCTGCGCTGAGCTTCCAAATCCCGAAATACACCCTCGACTTTTCCAAATTGTCACTAAATGCATGGTACATGGTCCGTGTGGCACGCTCAATGCCAACTCACCTTGCATGAAAGACGGCAAGTGCACCAAAAATTTCCCAAAGGACTTCAACGCCGAGACACAAGAAAACACACAAGGGTACCCCATATACCGCCGAAGACAGGGCACAACTGCCATTGTTGGCAAATACGACATCGATAATCGTTGGATAGTACCTTACAATCCCTGGCTTTCTCAGAAATTCAATGCTCACATTAACGTTGAAGTGTGCGCGTCCATTCAATGTATCAAGTATCTATATAAGTATGTCTACAAAGGACACGACGCTGCATCCATTGCACTTCAGAAGGAGCCAGCCGATGGTGTTTTCCAACATGACGAAATACAAACTTTCCTTGATGGTAGGTATGTTAGTGCTCCTGAGGCTATGTGGCGTTTGAACGAGTACAGTCTTTCAGAAAAATCGCACGTTATTACACGATTACCAGTTCATTTGCCAGAACAACAAGTCGTCTTCTTTCATGAGGGTCACGAAGAACGAGCGCTACAAAGACAGGCCAACAAAAGCACCATGCTCTTAGCTTGGTTTGAACTCAACAAGACCGATCCTGAAGCTGTGGAGTTACATTACACTGATGTTCCCCAACATTACACATTCCAACAATCCTCTGGAAAATGGCAAAAGAGAATTAGAGGAGGCACAAAAGTGATCGGTAGAATGCCTGTTGTTGCCATTAACGACACCGAACGTTATTACCTCAGGCTTCTCCTTACCCGTTCCGTAGGCGTCACGAGTTTCAACCTTCTACGAACTGTCAACGGCGTGGAATGTAACACTTTCAAAGAGGCGTGCCAACAATTGGGTCTTCTTAAAGACGACAAGATATGGCATGATACTCTTACAGAGGCATCTCAGATACGAATGCCACCGTTCTTGCGACAACTTTTCGTTTTCGTCTGTGTCTTCGGCGAACCACATAACGTTCCACACCTTTGGGACACGCATAAACTCTCCCTTTCTGAGGACTTTCTCAGAACATATTCCACACGCACCGCTTGCATGTATGCTCTCGCAGAAATAAATGACATGCTCCAACCACATGGCCTCAACCTGCACAAATTACACCTACCCCTCACTGACATTCTTCCAATGTGTCATTCATCTTCCGTCTTCGACGCTCAGGCTGAACACTCCCACGCTATGGAACACTACGACAAACTCAACACAGAACAAAAGCACGCTGTTGACACTGTTTTGGACGCTGCATACAACGACTCCCATCCGCTACAAACCTGCTTCTTCTTAGATGGTCCCGCAGGAACAGGGAAAACCTTTGTCTACAAAACCCTGATTCATACAATCAGAGCCAGGGGAGACAATCCTATAACCGTTGCATCAACAGGAATAGCAGCAACATTGTTACCGGGTGGACGTACTGCACATTCGGTGTTTAAAATACCGTTGAAGCTCACTACTACTTCAACATGCAATATCAAACCTAACTCGCAACACGCGCAACATATTCTGCAATCCAAATTGATTATATGGGACGAGGCGCCAATGACACATGCATACGCATTCCAGGCAGTTGACAGGTTGTTACGTGATCTCACAGGTGAGACGCACCCATTTGGAGGGAAAACAATACTATTGGGTGGAGATTTCCGACAAATACTCCCCGTCATTCTGCGTGGCTCCCGAGCACTCACTGTCGCCAGTTGCATTAACAAGCAATCTTTGTGGCGTCACATGCATGTACTTACACTGACGAAAAATATGAGAGCTCTTCCTGACGAACAACATTTCGCAAAATGGCTTCTCGATGTTGGAGACGGGACAAATGGAACACCTGTAACATTACCTTCACATTGTTTTCCTGTTCATTCTGATCCCGTTCAACAACTATATGGCGACCTCGACTTCTCAACTGTCACTTCGGAACAACTCAGTACGCGAGCTATATTAAGTGTCACGAACGAAGACTCCCTGCACCTGAATGAACAAGTATTGAAACTTATCCCAACCGACGAAGTAACTTTCACCAGCGTTGACTCCATCGTCACAGATGATCCCGCAGATCAACTTTCATTCCCCGAAGAATTTATTAACAGTCTTACCCCTACTGGTATGCCTCCGCATAAACTGAAAATTAAAGTTGGTTCAGTCGTCGTGCTTCTTAGAAACCTCATGCCAGCAAGAGGTCTCTGTAATGGCACTAGACTGGCTGTAACCAATATCAACCGCAACGTACTGGAGTGTAAAACTGTCGCAGCTACTACGTCACAAACTGTCCGTATTCTCCGGATATCCCTGACTCCATCAGATTCAAATTTGCCATTTACCTTTACACGCAGACAATTCCCTGTGAGACTAGCCTTTGCCATGACCAATAAATAAAGCACAGGGCCAAACGTTCAAAAAGATATGCCTGTATCTTCCAAAACCTGTTTTCAGTCATGGACAATTGTCTCTCTCCAGAGTTCCCTCTTTTCATTCACTCACAGTCGTTTGCCCAAACCCACCCCATTTTGACAACTGTGTCTTTCAGGAAGTCTTCACCCGTCACTAAATCATTAGCGGCGAATGTTACGCCACGGGTCGGATAGTATATATATATATATATATATATATATATATATATATATATATATATATATATATATATATATATATGTACTAGTGTATCACCCGTCAAAAATGACGGAAGTTTTCAAAATAAATACAAATCAGATTAAAATATGACCATTGTTTATTTTATTTATTTTTATTTTATTCATTTATTTCCCTATTGAACAATTTTATGCGGACGTTCGAAAAGAGTTATTTTTTGGTGCAGTAATTTGGTGCGCTGCTTTCTAAAATTAGTAGCGTCACGGACAGAAAGACGGGCCAGACAGGCGTGACATACATTGCAAATTATGTATATTGATATATATATATATATATATATATATATATATATATATATATATATATATATATATATACTAGGGGCAAGTACCCGGCTTTTCCAGGGTTTAACAACAACAGCAACAACAACAAAAACAACAACAGCAACAAAACAACAAAAACAAACAACAAAAACAAAACAACAACAACTACAACAACAACAGCAACAACAACAACAGCAACAATAACAAAACAACAACTACAACAACAACAACAGCAACAACAACAAAACAACAACTACAACAACAACAACAGCAACAACAACAAAAACAACAACAGCAACAAAACAACAAAAACAAACAACAAAAACAAAACAACAACAACAACTACAACAACAACAGCAACAACAACAAAGCAACAACAACAAAACAACAACTACAACAACAACAACAGCAACAACAACAGCAACAACAACAGCAACAACGACAAAACCAACAACAGAAACAACAACAGCAACAACGACAAAACCAACAACAGAAACAGCAACAGCAACAAAACAACAAAAACAAAACAACAACAAAAAAACAACAAAATCAACAACAAAACAACAATAAAACAACTACAACAACAACAGCAACAACAACAAAGCAACAACAACAAAACAACAACTACAACAGCAACAACAACAAAGCAACAACAACATGAAGGACATTGTCGTTGCAGGGCAAGGGATGTGGACAACAACAAAAACAGCAAAAACAACACAAAAGCAACAACAGCAACAGCAACAACAACAGCAACAACAACAGCAACAACAACAGCAACAACAACAGCAACAACAACAGCAACAACAACAGCAACAACAACAAAAACAACAACAGCAACAACAACAAAAACAAAAAAACAACAAAAAAATCAACAACAAAACAACAACAAAACAACAACAAAACAACAACTACAACAACAACAACAACAGCAACAACAACAGCAACAACGACAAAACCAACAACAGAAACAGCAACAGCAACAAAACAACAAAAACAAAACAACAACAAAAAAACAACAAAATCAACAACAAAACAACAATAAAATAACCAAAAACAACAACAGCAACAACAACAAAGCAACAACAACAAAACAACAACTACAACAGCAACAACAACAAATCAACAACAACATGAAGGACATTGTCGTTGCAGGGCAAGGGATGTGGACAACAACAACAGCAAAAACAACACAAAAGCAACAACAGCAACAGCAACAACAACAGCAACAACAACAGCAACAACAACAGCAACAACAACAGCAACAACAACAGCAACAACAACAAAAACAACAACAGCAACAACAACAAAAACAAAAAAACAAAACAAAAATCAACAACAAAACAACAACAAAACAACAACAAAACAACAACAAAACAACAACTACAACAACAACAAAGCAACAACAACAAAACAACAACTACAACAACAAAAGCAACAACAAAAGCAACAATAACAAAGCAACAACAACAAAACAATTATTTCATGGCGATAATCGCCTTCTTGTTAATCTCGACACCAAAATGTTTATTAATTTGCGTCATTATTTTACGTCTTAATTTTCAATAATTTTTATTTTATATAGCTCATATAGGGAAAAACTACATTTTGGGCCCCCGGCCCCCAGTATCTTATATATATGGAACGAAACCTGTTTAATAACCTTTCCGGTATAATTTTGTGTACGTGTACCAAATTTCACGTTATTTGGTTGTCTGGATCTTGAGTTATTAGGGAACAGACAGACATCCAGACAACAAATGCGTCTTATATATATATAAGACTAGGGGCAAGGACCCGGCTTCGCCCAGGTTTAACAACAACAGCAACAACAACAAAAACAACAACAGCAACAAAACAACAAAAACAAACAACAAAAACAAAACAACAACAACTACAACAACAACAAAGCAACAACAACAAAACAACAACTACAAAACAACAACAGCAACAACAACAGCAACAGCAACAACAACAGCAACAACAACAGCAACAACGACAAAACCAACAACAGAAACAGCAACAAAACAACAAAAACAAAACAACAACAAAAACAACAAAATCAACAACAAAATCAACAACAAAATCAACAACAAAACAACTACAACAACAGCAGCAACAACAACAAAGCAACAACAACAAAACAACAACTACAACAGCAACAACAACAAAGCAATAACAACATGAAGGACATTGTCGTCGTAGGGCAAGGGATGTGGACAACAACAACAACAGCAAAAAAAAACACAAAAGCAACAACAGCAGCAACAACAACAACAGCAACAACAACAGCAACAACAACAGCAACAGCAACAACAACAAAAACAACAACAGCAACAACAACAAAAACAAAACAACAACAAAACATCAACAAAACATCAACAACAAAACAACAACAAAACAACAACTACAACAGCAACAACAACAAAGCAACAACAACAAAACAACAACTACAACAACAAAAGCAACAACAAAAGCAACAACAACAAATCAACAACAATAGCAAAACAATTATTTTATGGCGATAGTTGCCTTCTTGTTAATCTTGACACCAAAATGTTTATTATTTTGCGTCATTATTTTACGTCTTAATTTTCAATAATTTTTATTTTATATAGCTCATATAAGGAAAAATTACATTTTGGGCCCCCGGCCCCCAGTATCTTATATATATGGAACGAAACCTGTTTAATAACCCTTTCCGGTATAATTTTGTGTACGTGTACCAAATTTCACGTTATTTGGTTGTCTGGATCTCGAGTTATTAGGGAACAGACAGACAGACAGACAACAAATGCGTCTTATATATATAGAGATACTAGGGGCAAGTACCCGGCTCCCGCCCGGGTTTAACAACAACAGCAACAAAAAAAAACAACTAAAAACAACAACAAAACAACAAAAACAAAACAACAACAAAAACAACAAAAACAACAAAACAACAAAAACAAAACAACAACAAAAACAACAAAAACAACAACAAAACAACAAAAACAAAACAACAACAAAAACAACAACAAAACAAAAACAAAACAACAACAAAACAACAACTACAACAACAACAACAAAACAACAACTACAACAGCAACAACAACAAAGCAACAACAACATGAAGGACATTGTCGTCGCAGGGCAAGGGATGTGGACAACAACAACAACAGCAAAACCAACACAAAAGCAACAACAGCAACAACAAAAGCAACAACAACAAAAACAACAACAGCAACAACAACAAAAACTAAACAACAACAAAAACATCAACAACAAAACAACAACTACAACAACAACAGCAACAACAACAAAACAACAACTACAACAACAAAAGCAACAACAACAAAAGCAACAACAACAAAAAAAATTATTTTATGGCGATAATCGCCTTCTTGGTAATCTCGACACCAAAATGTTTATTAATTTGCGTCATTATTTTACGTCTTAATTTTCAATAATTTTTATTTTATATAGCTCATATAGGGAAAAACTACATTTTGGGAACGAAACCTGTTTAATAACCTTTCCGGTATAATTTTGTGTACGTGTACCAAATTTCACGTTATTTGGTTGTCTGGATCTTGAGTTATTAGGGAACAGACAGACAACAAATGCGGCTTATATATATAGAGATATATATATTTACATGAAAACGTATCGCTTTATACAAAGTGCCTGCCAAGCGCGAAGGGTGAAAATTGATTGCAAGACCGTCAAGGTACTTTAAAAATTGTAAGAGTATAGTATTGAGAGTAGAGAGCCATGAAAATAATTCATGGGAATAGGTGTACAACTTACCTTTTAAAAAATATATAGTCTATATATTACCACGGCCTTTTATACATATATTACCACGGCCCTATATATATATATATTACCACGGCCCTTTCAAAATTATAAGAAATAAAAAAGACATGTTTTATTTATTTATTTTTTTAGCTCACTCAGTAATTAAGTTAGCGTAACTCCATGTTTTGTTGTTGTTTTTTTTCAGCCAGTACTTTTGCAGCAAGTCCTGTACAATTAGTTTGTGTCCTAATATAAATGAAACAGCGTATGAGATCCCTGCAAAAATTGGAAATATTCCGTCAGTTCACCATGTAAGTTTATTTACGTGTCCTAGTCATAAAGTAGTAAAATTCTTTATCAATATAAGTTGAATTTACACTTTAAAAATTAACGATTTGAAACAACGTTCGTGTGGGTTGGGGGTGGTAACCTTGATGGCAGTTTTCTAAGGCTATTTCCAAAAATAAGCTTCATGTATTTTTGCATTGGCGTGAAAGTTTGTCTTTAAAATGTTTGCACAGCGATTCGATGCACAATAGAATTAATTTTATGATTTTGAAAGATTACTGAATTATTACCTCAACGAGTATGCATGTGCCTATACAGTGCGCTGAACGTCAGTGTGGGGTGAGCCTAAAACATTATATTTGTTTGCTACCGATGGTATAAATAACTGGTAGGGTTTCCTTTGTGAGAGTCCTATTTGTAACGTCCTGTAGTTTGTTTGGAGGCTATTTTCGCTCCTTGTCTATCTGTACTTGATCTTTTAGAGGACCACACTGAAGCTGATATGCTAAATGCGGATAAAATGAATCATCTTTAGGGGCCGTCCATAAATGACGTCACGCACCTGACTGGAGGGGTTCAGGCATTTGTGATGAGAGTTTTAGAAATGTGACGTCACATAAAAACATGCTACTATAAAAAGAAGTTCCACTTGATTGCTTTCAATTTATTTAATGAAGTTTTTAAAGGCGTCCCACGTGTTACTATATTAAGAGTGCACATTTACATTAAATACATACACTTAAATGTCAAAAAAGTAATTTGCACCATGCTAATTTTCAATTAGAAAATACGGCTTTGGAGGTGTGGTGTCAAAGCTTTGTGACGTCATATTGATCTACGTTTTTGTGATGAAGTGTGATGAAGTGTGACGAGGGGGGGGGGAATAAAAATCAGCCAAAATTGCATGACGTCATTTATTGATGGCTCAATTATTATTATTCTGTAATACTTTTTTTCTATTTATGAGCAACGTCAAGAATCTCCTAGTACTAGCAAAATTTTATTTTTTTAATGTTCGATTAATAGTTAATTATGTGCACAAATGTTGGATTAGAGTAAGTTCCCAATTTAACTTATTCAGCAACCTTTTAGAATCATTTCACACATTCATCAAATTGACATGGCTGTTCTCTGAAATATCGGTCAACGTTTTCAACTTTTCTATCATTTTTTCACGACGGCTTTGTCTTTGTTCAACCTGTCCAGTTTGGGATTTTTGAAGCAGGCCACTTGCAATGAATCAATATTTTTAGTGTATGACCGCAGTACTTTCATCAGACCCTTCACAATCTAACAACATCATACGTGCTGAAAATTTTATGTACCGTCTTGTAACATTTGGACAAATGTTTTTCTAACTTGCCATCCGAGCTATCTTATAACTTCTTAAGCCCTCACAGAAAAACAAGTAATAAAAACTTGAATGAGTATTTAAACGCAATTTCAAACAAAGAATTTCCAATTTTTTTTTCAAGGGAAATCATTCTAAATTACATTAAAAGTCATTTCAAATCAATAATTCTTAAACTAAACAAAACAATTGCTATCTACAAATTGCTGCTAAAATTACTGGAGTCGAACGAAAATATATTTTTCAAAAATTCCTTCTCCAACACTGTTCTAAATATTATTAGCTATCGTGCACATCCTTGGGACCTCCTTAACATATTTGCAAAAGACCCGAACCCTCTATCTGGTATGGTTCAGGAGGAGTTGCATGATCAAGCTCAAACAGACAGGACAGACATTTCAAATATATGAAGGCAATTTTTCCTATAAGGAAATTGCGTACAAAAAGTGCTGTCCGACACCCATGATATTTGTTTAGTTTCGTCACTGACAATATACGGGAGATGGGAAAATGTGTCGTAAGGAAAACAGCTTGAGACAATAAAGGCATAATATACCATGATCTAAGGTTATGGCCTTTTTTTTCCTTCATCGTCCTTTCCTTTCCTGATCCAAGTTATGAAATAAATCCTCTGACAAAGAGAGTCAACCCTGTTGATTCATTTTTAACAAATTCCCGGAAAGGAGAAATTATTAATATATTTTTTTATTTTAAATTTAAATTTCCTTAACTGGGGTGTGCACGGAGCAATGATGTGTGTGTGTCACATGTGTATCACGAGTGTATTGCGTGCTGTATGACGGAGAGGTCATGTGATAAGTGCGGGAAGAAAGAAGCCTTCCCATTGGCTGAGAAGGTTGGGGGATGAGTTGTCAGAGAAGTTCCGTAGTGGAAGGAAGGAATGTGTGTGTGCCTCAAGATTTCCAAGTTGTATAACCTCAAATTATATGTTATGTACATAGTATACATATTAAAGTTGTTTTATTGAAACAAGTTCTTCAGTGGATTATTGTGTACAAGATTATGTATTGAGAGAACGCCTACAAGTTACATATTAATAAGTAAAAATACAGTTACAGTTACATTGGTGTCAGAAGAAAAAAACGAAATTTGATAAAGAAGGTTTCGTGGAAGTGACAAGTATTGGATATTTCAAAAAGGAGAGTATTCATTAAAACAAGAAATATTAGCAGCTATCGTATTTTGTGAATATTCCAGTTCGTAAGAAGCTGTGAATAAACGTTCGTGGTTCAATGAAACATTTGATACAAGAATATTTCAAGATGGCGGCATAACGCACGTGATCACTGCGTGCGATGTGTAAAACTAGGTCACCTAGATGGTTTTATCTTACAGTCGACGACAGTACAAGCGTACTACAGTATACTGTATACACACTAACGAGAGCTGTGAGGTCGCAACGTCAACAAGTCTACTGACGTTGGCATGCAGTATTTATGGTAACACACGGTGAGCGTATATAGGTCAACAAGCTCACTGCTAGTTGATTCCAGGAAATATATGTAAACATAACATTGAACTTGAAAAGCTATGGACTATTAACAACTGTGTCAGTGTGAATTATAAATCAAGGAACTTAAGTCGTATCCATTCATTGTTTGAAGAGTTTGATAATTGCAATTTTGGATTAATGGAGTGAATTAAACTGTTTAAAAACTACTCGAAAATTGAAAATTTAACCAAGTGACTTTTATTCAAAACGATTGGACCATTGGATGTGTTTTTTCAATCTGAGGGAGCGTATATATAAAGTATACTAAAGATCTTTTGTTGTCTCATCTTGTCAAAACTAAAAGCATGGTTTAAACGTGTCACTTATTTGGACTTAACATTTTGAATTCAAGATTTTTATTTGGAGGATTTATAACTTTATCAATAAATACCTAAATTCCTAACCAAATTGCTTGACTCATATTATTCAATACAACTAAACATGGATTACTACGAAAAATTCACTGCCATAGCTAAAGAGATCGGACTAAGTGGAAAAGAAATGAGAGATTTCATTGAAGAAAAAGTAAACATAGCTTTAGCTGAAGAAACGAAAAGCAAAGAATTGCTGAAGAAAAAGAGAAGCTCGAATAGCTGAAGAAAAAGAAAAGCAAAGAATTGCTAAAGAAGAAGAAAAGCTAAGAAAAGCTGAAGGAAAAGAAAAGCAAAGAATTGCTAAAGAAGAAGAAATGCTAAGAAAAGCTAAAGAAAAAGAAAATCAAAGAATTGCTGATGAAAACGAGAGGCAAAGACTAATCATTGAAAGAGAAGAAAGAGCTGCAATAAGAGAACTTGAACAACTTCAAATTGACAAGTTAAAACTACAAATTGAGCTAGAGAGTAGAGGCTACAATCCTGGTAATGACACAAATAGAAGGTCAGCACCGAAGGACACTATCAAAGTTAGAAAATATAATAACCAGAATGAAAAAATGGATGTGTATCTGGATTATTTTGAATCCATAATGGCCATGAAAGGCTATAATGAAGAAGATTGGCCAGCACAATTGATGACTCAATTAACTGGAGAAGCATTTGAAGCTTACAACAGTATAGCCAAAGAAGACAAAAGCATATACAAAAATGTCAAAAAGGCACTCCTATGTCATTTCGGAAAGTCAGAAAATGATTATAGAAAAGAATTTCATGAAATGAGAATTAAGATGGACAAAGATCCACAGATCATAGTGCATGAAGCACAAGTTAAATTAACAAAATGGCTGGAACTTACAGCAATAGATACAAGCAATCCAAAGGCCATATTAGACATGGTGTTAATTGACAAGTTTTTAGAAAATACAACCCCAACTCTATTCACATTATTAACTGATAAGAAAGTTCGTACTCAAGCAGAGCTAACAAATGCATTACGCACATTCAAAGACTCTCATCCAAATGTGGAAATGGATAAGAGGCAAGATGTATTTGCAGCAATACAAATTAAAAGTCAAGAAAAAAGACAAGGTATGAGAAACCAGAGTCTGCCAAACCAAGGCAACAGACAAACTATTTGCTGGTACTGTAACAAGCCAGGACATATGGCGAAGCAGTGTTACCACAATAAAGGACAATCAAATAGGGTGTCACCTAATGGCAGCCCTATAAGAAAAAAAACAGAAGAAAGATCAAAACAAGATCACTTTGAAAACAAAGGTAGACAAGCATGGAGAGAAAAATATAATCATAATTCCAGACATAGAGATTATGATCAAGATAGACAAACATGGAGAGAAAGATATAATCATAATTCCATATATAGAGATTATAATCAAGGTAGAAGATCATGGAGAGGCAAATACAATTTTGATTCCAGAAAAAGAAATTTTGATCAGCCATGGAGAAAGAATGAAATCCAAGACATGAATGATAGAAGAAAAATGAATCAAGAAGAAACACACACTTGTGACACTTTAGCCACTATTAGAAATCAAGTATATGGTAAAAGGGATGAAGACCATAGTAGCAGAGATAGAGATGGTACTAGTGAATCTGAAACCATTCGTGTGAAATCATCTGAAGTAGGAAGAACAATTGGTTGTCTGGTTGTGTATTAAGCAGAATGAAAGACATAGATAAAAACAATGATTTTCAGATAAAGCTTTCTGGCAGTGACTCATCGGGTCGAAATTCTATTGAACTATCTGGAAGCAAAAATGATATCTCAAAAGCTAAGCAACTGATTCAAGATGCTGTAATTGATATTGTGAATTGACATAATCGAAGTCGTGGTTGGTGAATTATTGAATATTTAACAGTCTGAAGAAACATTCAAAGCCCAACGATTGGAATTCATACTCGTCAACTAAAGAATGACTATTTTTGAACTAGGCTATGCAATTAGCCGACTACAAATTTGACTTATAAACATGTGAAGGGAAAGGACAATTTGGTTGCAGACATATTAAGTAGAATGACAATAAATAAAGACATTCTGTGAATTCCTAATTAATAAAACCAGAGACTGTATTAATATTAGTCTGTGAATTCCTCAGTGATAAAACCAGAGACTGTATTAAAAAGACATTCTGTGAATTCCTAAATGATAAAACCAGAGACTATTAATATTAGTCTGTGAATTCCTAAATGATACAACCAGAGACTGTAATAATATTAATATTTTTATTCGTTGAACAATAGACAAGGAACAGTGTTTGAATTCCACTGGATTATTAGTTAATTTTAATAATATTGATTGTTAAAAGTATTTTAATTACACAAAATTACAGATGTGTTTGAAATTCCATTTTCATTTTTCAGCAAGGTAGACGGTTGCAGTCCTACAGATTTTTTCTTATTGATTTTATGTCCAGATGTTGTATGTAAGGCAATGAATGTCCATTGATGATAAATATTTGAAATTTGAATATAGATATAGATTAATTTGATTTTATGAAGACCAAAAATGTTGTACTTCATAAACATTTTTTTAAGGATGGGGGTTAATGTCACATGTGTATCACGAGTGTATTGCGTGCTGTATGACGGAGAGGTCATGTGATAAGTGCGGGAAGAAAGAAGCCTTCCCATTGGCTGAGAAGGTTGGGGGATGAGTTGTCAGAGAAGTTCCGTAGTGGAAGGAAGGAATGTGTGTGTGCCTCAAGATTTCCAAGTTGTATAACCTCAAATTATATGTTATGTACATAGTATACATATTAAAGTTGTTTTATTGAAACAAGTTCTTCAGTGGATTATTGTGTACAAGATTATGTATTGAGAGAACGCCTACAAGTTACATATTAATAAGTAAAAATACAGTTACAGTGTGCACGGTGCAATGTACGGTGTAAACAGAAAAATGTGTGGCTCGCTGAGGAAGCCTGTAATCTTTCGAGGACACGTGTGTGTGTCGTTTATCGAATTCAATCAGAACAAAGGCTGTAGTCGTTGCATTGATTTTCAATCCTGTTTTTCAATACTGTTTAATACAATGCCATCCGCTCGTCTACATTAATAAAGTACACTCGTTTTTATTTTGACACAATTAAGGGGCGATAATATTTTGGGGTGAAAACTTTATTGCCTGTATGCGGTTATTTCTTGGCTAATATTAAACCTGTTTGACGTACTATAACAACTGTAGCCAAACCGCGGCTCTTCTGTGTTCACATTGAGGCTCGCGTTCAATTGACGAAAGATATTTACATGGTATACTGGAAGATGTCCATGCCAGGGTAATGACCCCTAGTACGTCAATGCCGCTCACAACATATTTTTTAAATATTTTAAAACGGTTCTTAGTTTACTACAGTCTGACCTCCCCGCCCCCTCTTTATTATAATATAATTGGATACGTGGACATTGTCGACAACAATAGAGGAGCTGAGGTTTTAATTATACTCTTACCCCCGCACCCCAACCGAAGTCGCAACTGGGAGATAATTTTTTTTACTGTTTTTATTTTTATTTTTTTTGGCCAATAATTGACCCCATCTCTCATATAGTTGACCCCATCCCTCATATAGTTGACCCCATCCCTCATATAGTTGACCCCATCCCTCATATAGTTGACCCCATCCCTCATATAGTTGACCCCATCCCTCATATAGTTGACCCCATCCCTCATATAGTTGACCCCATCCCTCATATAGTTGACCCCATCCCTCATATAGTTGACCCCATCCCTCATATAGTTGATCCCATCCCACATATAGTTGATCCCATCCCTCATATAGTTGACCCCATCCCTCATATAGTTGACCCCATCCCTCATATAGTTGACTCCATCCCTCATATAGTTGACCCCATCATTCATATGAAAGCCTAGTGTGAAAATGACCATCCACCGCGCAGATAAGATTGTTGAAAGGACTTTAGTGACAAGGAGAGTTCCAATGTTGATAAAGCATTTATTACATTGAGAGAGGAACAAGAGGCCATGCAAAGGGCCTCCTTTGCTGTTAAAGTGGTCCTTGCTAGTATTTAATTTGGTTAGATTGTCCCGTTCCTTTGTTATAAAATACAATCAGCTTGGGTGTGGTGGTGTGATAAACACTGCCAAGAATGAGATATTTTGCTCTATATTTTGAAGTCCATATTGATTAGGCGTAATCGGCTCAAAAAGATTTATTTAGCATTACTTTAACATATACGCACCCAGAGGCGTCACTAGGGTTGGTGTCACCCGGGGCGGTAGCTCATGGTGTCACCCCTTCACGACTGAAGGGGCCGTCCATAAATGACGTCACGTGAGGTTGCCGATTTTTACCCCACCCTCCCCCAGCGTCATACTTTGTCACAAAAACTTAGACCCCGCCCCTTTTTTACGATATGACGTCACAAAGCTTTGACACCCTCCACCAAGCCGTATTTTCTCAATAAAAATTAGCATGTTGCAAATTATTTTTTGTCATTTAAATATGTATTTAGGGTAAGTCTGCACTGTAATATCGTAACACGCGTGAAGTCATTGAAAACGTAATTAAATAAATATGGTAAACAATCAAATATTTAAGTGGAACTTTTATTTAAAGTTTCGCGTTTTTGATGTGACGTCACATTTCTTAAACACCCCCCTCCTCGTACCACATCGTCACAGATGCGTGGACCCCCTATGGCGGATTAAAAAGGGGGGGGGGTGCTGAACGGGCTAAATCCCCCCAATAATTTAAGGGCCCACAAAACTTTAGTATGAATTATAGTGTATAATAAAGATGCAGGCCATTATGTTTGTACGAATCCCTGAAAATGCCTTGGACAGTCATATGGCAATGCTGCAAATGAGTAGGAAGTATAACGGAAACCAGGCTATTCTTCGTGAGAAGTGCATTGTAGCTCATTATGTGCCGTGCACAGCTCATTCCTTTAATTTGGTTGGGAAAAGAGCAGCAGGTTGTCCTACTGCTGTCAGATTTTTTTGTCTTCTGCAAAATCTTTATACCCGACTTGTTGCATCTACTCATCGTTGACAGGTACTTCAAAAACATATAAAATTGATACATGCTAACAAAGCCTTTGTCTGACACAAGATGGTCAGCCTGACATTATGCTGTAAGGTCTGTTAATAGCTCATACCATGAGAATATCGCAGCACTAGAAGAATTAGCAACGAATGAAAATCAGCCACGTGACTGCCGACTTGAAGAAGAAGGATTTGTAAAGGAAATTGAACAACTGGAAGTCGCTATTTTACTTGAAATTTGGGAAACAATTTTAGAAAGGAAGTCTCTCATTGAGTTTGTTAAAAAATAGCATTCTTAATTTTATTCATATGAAGACAAATGAAAGGAAAACGTCCGTGGTAAAAACAGTGTAAACAATCTTCAATACTATCAAACAAAAAAGAAAGCGTCAGTTTGATAAAGGGACATCAACAAAACAGTATTCTCCTGGAGAAAAAAATTCAAGATTGAGGTATTTCTGGTAATCATTGACAAACTTTCTTAAGCCCTAATACATTGGTTAGGTGCATTTAAAAGGCATCCATGAGAAATTTGGCTTTCTTGCAAACCTAACTGAGCTCAGCACTTTTGCCACCCGATGGGCAGCAGCCAAGTTAATGGAAGAACATTCAAGTGATTTCGAAGAAGGGGTCGGGTAAATCCGAAGCAACCGTTTCGCCCCCCCCTCAATTTACTAGCAACGCCATCGAGCGGTGCCGGTTTAGGGCCAGGAGTGCCCGTACGGATTAACAAAAAGTGCCGCGAAGAACGCATTGGAAGCCAGCTCTGAGGAAACCTTCCAGTGGGGGTTGCACCCTAGGTAGGTCTTTGATGATCCCCCGGTCTGCGGCGGTCCTAACCATGGAGACCCATGTGCTTTGCCGGGATGGCGCCAAAGTGGTAGCGGGTCGTAGTAGGAAATTCCACCACCTCCTTGTGAGGGCAACTTAGTGGGAGGCATCTTCGACTGTATGTCCTGGATACCCAGGTGGCCGCTTCAGAAGCGACCGCTTTTTTTTTGGTTCCTCAGCTGTTACGTCCCAGATGGCTAAGGGGGGCCTTCGGGAAGACCCATAAAGAGCACTAGGCTCGGGGCTTCTGAGTTTTCTTCCACATGTAGGTTCATGAGTGATTTCGAAGACTGCTTACCTTCAGAATTAGTCCAATTTTCAGAACTATTAAAAAAGTTATTGTCCAGCCCCAGGCTCAGGGTAAGGAAAAGGAATTAGCACAAAGCGAAACTCCATAAACTTGCGCAGAGCTAAAAAATTTGCTGCTTTTGAATGAGATATATTTCACACAGTCCTTTACAAATGTACACATCGCACTTCGCATCTATCTTTCAATGATGACATCAAACGGCAGCTGAGAGCGATCCTTTTCAAAGTTTTAAAGAATATATAATGAGAATTTGCATGGGACGAAAAAGGCTGAATATGCTCTGTCTAATGAGAATTTAAAAGGAACTTGTAAGCTTACTCAGCTTTATTGACTTGATTGAAAACTTCGCCATTTGAAAAATTCGCAAACGAAAGTTATAGGTTGAAATAATAATCATACATATTTCTCAATAATTTTTGTTATTTCAAATAGAGAAAAGAATTCGTTCCCTCATGAAATTTTTTTTTAAAAATACGGAATAACGCGTAGTACTATTCTTTACGGGGGCGCGTTCGTAAGCACTAAACAGAGTAAGTCGGGATGGGACCGTCGTAACCGGAGGACTACCTGTATATAAACATGCATATCTATACTTTCACGCCTTTAATAAATATATATATATATAATATTAACTCAAAGACATTGAAATCATAATTTTCCTCAAGAAAAACATCAACAAAGAAAACCCATCTTTTGATTTTTTTTCTTTCGTGATAAAAATCGTATTCCCCCCCCCCACCCCACTGTGGTGGAGGGATTCTTGAGGTGGGAATCGTGCATGCTGTCCAAGCCCAAATGGCTTTATATCTTTTAAAACAGAAAACACTGCCTCTTGCATTCCAGTCGTTTTTAAATCCCTTATATTAACTTCGCGGCCGTCTCTGTCTGTCTCTTCTCTCATTATCTCTCTCGTGGGCTCGGCGGGCGGAAAAACAAAAGTCGAAAATGACCCACTTTCCGTGATCCGATCGAACTGAAATTTGGCACACGGACCCGTCTAACCTAACAATGCATCGTATCAAAATTTCAGATCGATCGAACGTACCGTAATTAAATTAATGCATTTTTAGTTTATCCTTATATGAGGTATGTAATTTAAATTCACGGTCTGTTATTGTTTTTTTCCCACGTGAAATTTTGAGCTGACGCATTGAGGCGACCCAACGAAGCGACGGGCGCTTTTGTTTACATTTTACGTGTCACCTGAGCTCGGTCAAGCGAATCGGTGACCAGATTTTTCCCCTCTCCCCCCCCACCCACCCCTCCCCCCACCCACCCCTCCCCCCCCCCACTAGGGTTATGATGCAAAGTTGAGTGTTAAGACAGATTCAGTCTGTAAATGTTTGAAAATAATCAATACTGTTAGTTATGTCTCATATATAAGGGATTTATAGTCAAAAACTTTGTTTTTACGGGTTTGTTTTTATTTAAAGATCTCTCTGCTGCGACTATTTCTTTTCTTTTTTTCCTAATTTGTTTTAATGTTGTTCGTGTGTTGGGACTGTTTTATTACTGCAAATTAACTGATATTTTTTTTAAATAAGAATTTTCACGTTTTAAACGTATTTCATTGTATTTCTTAATTTCTTTCTAGATAAAAAAGTTTATCATCTTTTGTTTTCTGACATAAAATCGTACACAGTAAAATTTTAGGCTCGGGTGTCACCCCCTGATGGGTGTCACCCGGGGCGGCCCCCCCCCGCCCCCCCTAGTGACGCCACTGTACGCACCTGCTAATATTCATATTGGTTTCTTTTTTGAAAAACAACAGCTTTCTTGTCGATGCTCGGGATCTAATATAACAAACCCTTCCGTTACTGGTGCTCTTGGTCCCTCCCGGAGTGTAACTTTCCCTAGAAGAGCTTCGATTTATAACTGCGTCGCTACTAGTTCAACAGGTAAGTTCTTAAACGTTTGTATTGCCTTTCATTAACTTCTCAGCCTGATTACTTACTGTGTGTGGTGGTCATGACTTTTCGCCCTGATATCTTGCATCTGAACTTAAAATGACTTGCTGGACTCAATCGAGCTGTAAAAGTCCTACATTTGGGGCCGCCCATAAAGTACGTCACGCTATTTGTGACCATTTTTAACTCCCCCCTCCCCCTGTAACAAACTGTCAAAAATCTTGGAACCCCCCCCCCTAAAGTACGTCACACTTTCGAACAAAAATATTTTTTTTATTAACAATATAATTAAAATTTAATATAAAACACCGTGACGTCACACATGGCGGACCCCTTCCTCCCCCTGTCACAAACTGTCACACTTTCTTACACCCCCTCCCCCCTCCTCTGGAGCGTGACGTACTTTATGTAAGGCCCCTTACCCAACCTCGATGAACCTTGATGTGAATATTGTAAAGGGATTTCTCGTGGTACATTCAAAGTGACGTCATACGTATGGTATGGTGGAAATTATACATTAAACTAGAATGCTACCACTAATCTTGGCTTAGTGCAGTGTTGCTCAATTATTTTCTGTCACCAAATAGGAAGAAGAAAACATTTCGCGCCCCCCGCGCGACAGTAAATAGTATCATTTGTCTATAAAATTGCTATAAGTACACCATTTCGCCCCCCCCCTTTAGGGAGCTTCGCGCCCCCCTTGGGGGGGCGCCCCAATATTTTAGAAACACTGGCTTAGTGTCACTGCAACAAGATCACGTTGAACTGCTGCACTATGCAAGGAGCATCACTAAGGTGTATGAAAATTGTATACCACTATACTATACTTGACATATATTCTGTGTCATACCTGGGGTGGGATAATTGTGATTGGGTCTGTGTCATACCTTAGGTGGGATCATTGTGAGTGGGTCTGTGTCATACCTGGGGTGGGATCATTGTGAGAAGGTCTGTGTCATACCTGGGGTGGGATCATTGTGAGTGGGTGTACCACTATACTATACTTGACATATATTCTGTGTCATACCTGGGGTGGGATAATTGTGAGTGGGTCTGTGTCATACCTGGGGTTGGATCATTGTGAGTGGGTCTGTGTCATACCTTGGGTGGGATCATTGTGAGTGGGTCTGTGTCATACCTGGGGTGGGATCATTGTGAGTGGGTCTGTGTCATACCTGGGGTGGGATCATTGTGAGTGGGTGCTGAGTGGGGAGTAGAGAAATCAGATGCTTCGAGATAGGGATCAAAGGACTGACCATCGGAGGCGTGTCCCTTTCGGTGTATAGGAATGTCGTAGGCTAAAGCGGCCAGGGGATGCTACTGGGTGTGACCAATTTTTATGGCATTTTGTCTGTGTGGGGAAGTTGTAGATGAAAGGGGCCAGGAATGTTACCTGTAGCGTTCTCAAATTACAGATAGGACTCAGCGCAAAACTTGTAGATGAAACATTTTGACCCCAGCTTAACATTTTATGTCTAACACCTGATAGCCCATTTAGGATTGCAAAACATTTTCGAGGACCAATAAAGAGGGGGAAAATTTTGGGACTGGGCATTCGGAGGGTAGAACGACATTCGGAGGGGACGGAGACACACCAAAGAGACGTAGACTGGAGTTGCGTAGTGGACAGAATGGGATAGAACGAGTGTAGCAGCCAGAAGTAATGATTATTAAAGAGAAAGATTTTTTTGATTGATCGACGTCTTTGTTGATGATGAGGTTGAGCAAGTGAGGCTAGTAGACAAACGTTTGGCCATGTTCTTGACAATACTAAATAATAGCAAAGCCCTCAACTATTACACTCTCTCATCACCTGGTGCCTCGTGGGAGATGCTGATCTTCTATCGAGCGCCTCCCCAGCCGGCGGATAGGGGAAAGCCCACCAGATATGGAGGGTACCGGTGTAACAGGCCAGATTAAACCCCCGACCAGAATATACCCGGGTATAATCTGGCCTAGGCCAGAATACACCCGGGTATAATCTGGCCTAGGCCAGAATATACCCCGGGGGTTAAACTGGCCTAGGCCAGAATATACCCCTCCAGGCCAGAATATACCCCTTTGACAACATGAGGATATATAGTAAAAAATGAATGAATGACTAATTAAGACATTTTTATGAGTTTTAGCTTTGTTAAAGAAGTTAAACTCATTTCTTAAGTAGGAAAGATGTTTTATTTACAGTAAAACAGTAATAATAAAATAATTTCTTTTATTACGATGTCTGTTATGACGGTAACTTTTTATCTAAAGTTGCAGTTTGCACAAGTATAGATGGAATCAGCGTTTTTTTTAAATTTTATTTTATTTTTTTACTTTAAATTTTTTTTTAAGTTGACTAATTCAAGCAATACATGAATTGATTATTTTTTAAAAAATAATTTAAGCGCGATAGGGACTATAGTTGTAGCTTTTCAAACGCTTGCGAATATTTATTTCGTGTACCTCGCTTATTAATCAAATCATTATGTTTAATTATTTTGAGTATGGCAATAAAGATTATTTTAAATTATTGAATTAAATTATGCATGAATGTTTTTTTTCTTTCTTTGTTTTTTTTCTCCTCTCATGCATTTTAAATGTTACTAGAACAACGGTTTAGGCATATCTTCATTTTGTTTTTGAAATAAATATATCATGGCACCTTTCACTTTTTAAATCTCTCTGAATATACGCTGACATGCAAAATAATTTAAAGAATAGGACGACTAAAGTGTGGGAAACATCGTTTGACTTCCCCAATGTTGCATGTCATATTTCCGAACCTTTATCTGTAGCTCGGTTTGCCTTCACGGCGTCTTAAGACATTCAAAAGAAACCTTTGCTCCAGTAGTGCAAATTATTTTAATTTTTTTAAATCAGCGCACTTCATTTTTACTTATGTTACTCTTAAAACAGTACGGTCATCCTTATTGGATTTCGCCAATGTTGGAATGTCAACCCGAATTTTGGGGCATTTTGGCAGAGATAAGACAGCCACAATCTCTGAACGTTGTTATTGGAAAAGAATGAAAGCATGACGTTCACCAATATGTCAAAGCCTTTCAAAAATGTTTTGTCCCTAAAGCCAAAAACCAGCAAGAAGACACCACCACTGAACAATATACCAGTGCATACCACATCTGTACATGCCTCAACCCGGTGCACTCCTTTTGAAATTATGTATGGACGAAAAGCCAAGCTACCTACGGATCTCAGGCCTGCAGAAGATGGAAAAATTGTACCATTAAGGATGCTGATGACGATGATATGAAGAATCATCGCCGCATGGAAATGGAGCCCTGGTGGATTGGTCCCTACCTAGTAGTAGAATCATTGAACAAGAGTTAAGCTAAAGAATATATCAAAATAATCAGAAACACCTACAATGTCAGTAATGTAAAAGTTTACAGCAATAAACAGGGTTCTTCACCAAATCAGTTCCCTGATGATTCTGTTAAAGTACTGTCAATGGGAGCCTACAACAAAAGGAACAGGAAAGCACAGGTGAAGAAACAGACATCATTGTGATGCAACCTGTCTAAAAACAAATGCTGATTAGGACTTTTAACCCACTAAAAAGTAAAAGAATAAACCGTCTTTGCACAACTATGGCCTTACTTTTGACAATAATGTATATTATGGCCGCAATCGAGATTTTGAACAAACCTGACGTACATATTAAAGGAAATAACAGGAGGTGGGGGCAGTTACTTCTTTTGACCCGTAAGCTACATTCTGACAGGAACAGAGGACAACCACATCCTCCTCAGAGATAAAGTAATTCAACACGTGAACACTGGGACATAACAACTACATAACAACTACATGACAACTACATAACAACTACATGACAACTACATTACAAATACATAACAACTACAAAACAATTACATAACTACATAAAAACTACATAACAACTACATATCAACTACATAACAACAAGATAACAACTTCATAACAACTACATAACAACTACATAACAACTACATGACAACTACATAACAACAACATAACAACAACATAACAACTACATAACAACTACATAACAACTACATGATTACTACTTGAATCAAAATTCGGAATAGTTTAACTGAGGAAACCTGGAAAACCAACTATCAGCATTTAAAACTCAAATATAAATGCAAGACTAGACATAAACCAAAGATAAGCGTAGGACGTAATAATCTTCTGTATAGAAGGAGCGTCTATAAATGATAAGATAAGATAATGTTAAGGAATCCAAAGTGTTCACATGTGTTTGAAAAGCAACAAATATAACAACTCTTAAAGTATTGTTTTAAAATGTAGTGCTTGATTAAGTTAATGTTAATTGAAAAACAGAAAAACGCTGATTCCATATATATTTGCATGGACTGTAACTTTTGATCTTGAATCGTCGAAATTATATAAGATTTCATATTTAAAAAAACGAGACAATGACATCATCATTTTCAAATAAAATGTAATGATCCTTTCAATCATCGAAAAATATTTTATAATTATTATTTTATTTTAATTAAAACAATTTTGCTACTTAAAAGAAAAGAGTTTGAATTTCTCTGACAGAGCTAAACATGAAGAGAAATTCTAAACAGTCATTCATCAATTTTTTACTATATATCCCCATGTTGTCAAAGGGGTATATTCTGGCCTGAGGGGGTATATTCTGGCCTAGGCCAGGGGTCAGGGGTTTAATCTGGCCTGTTACACCGGGGAAATAAAATACCCGGGGTGGACCAAAATCAGCCCTACTGCCTTGTAGGAAGTGGAGGGATCCACAAAGGCTAGGGACCTAACCCGAACAAAGGCAGCTACCCATTGAGCTGTGAGGGGCAACCCCCCAAGTGGTTGTGCGCAAGGCCAACAACCCTGCCATGTAAAAAATCATAGTTACAAAAACACCGAAAAGAGTAACAAAAGACATTTCAGTCCTGGGAGAGAATGGATTCCTTGAGGAGGAAAATATGACGCCTAATAGTGAAAGCCAAAACCTGGAAGCTATTAGGCTGACAACCATCATTTCTACCAGGACTACGACCGTCATTGGAGCTTGGAATGTCCGCACCATGTACGAGGCTGGTAAAGCTGCACAAATAGCCGCTGAGATGAGGAACTATAAGCTCACCATTCTCGGAATTAGTGAAGCAAGATGGACTGGATGGGGACAGAAGAGATTAATCTCAGGAGAGATGGTGTTATTTTCGGGACACGAAGAAGACGATGCCCCACATACCCTGGGTGTTGCTATGATGCTATCAAGGGCAGCACAAGGAGCACTCATTGGATGGGAGGCCCATGGACCTAGAATTCTTTTAGCAACCTTTCGAACAAAGAAACGTAGCATCAACCTAGATGTTATACAATGCTACGCACCAACTAATGAAAGTGATGAAGGAGACAAAGAAGAATTCTACAATAGAGTAATGACCATAGTCCAGGGTCGCCCACGGAGGAACATCGTCGTCCTCATGGGAGACTTTAATGCCAAGATCGGCAATAGCAACACAGGGTACGAAGAGGTTATGGGACAGCAAGGGATAGGCGAGATGAACGACAATGGTGAGAGGTTTGCTGACCTATGTGCCGCAGCAGACCTGGTCATAGGGGGGAGTATTTTCCAGCACAAGAGGATTCACAAAGCTACATGGGTCTCACCGGACATGAGAACGATGAACCAAATAGACCATGTATGTATTTCTAAAAAATTCAGGCGATCTCTCCAAGACGTACGTGTTAAGAGGGGAGCTGATGTTGCCTCAGATCACCATCTTCTTGTGGCCAGGATGAAATTAAAACTAAAGAGACATTATACCGAGCAAACAGCATACAGGACTCGGTATAATACCTCCCTCCTAAAGGACCAAGCCAAAAAGGAAGAATTCAAAATCTCACTATTCAATAAGTTCCAAGTCCTACAAGAAATACTGGAAGACGAAACCACCGAAGGGAAATGGCAAAGCATGAAAGAAACAGTACAGTCAACATGCCAAGAAGTGCTAGGAAACAGGAAACAGGCACACAAAGAATGGATGACAGCAGGTACGCTGAGTAAAATAGAAGAAAGGAAAAGAAAGAAAGCAGAAGTGAATAACAGCCGCACCCGAGCACAGAAAAACAAGGCCCAGATGGAATATGCAGATGCAAATAAGGAAGTTAAGAAAAGCATCAAGAGGGACAAGAAGGAATTTGTTGATAAACTTGCTAAAGAAGCAGAGGATGCAGCTCACCAGGGGAACATGAGGGAACTGTTTGATACCATTAAGACGCTGTCAGGGAAATTTAGCAAGGTAGAGAGACCAGTAAAGGACAAAATGGGAAACACCATACCAAGTGAGGAGCAACAGAGAGGGAGATGGAAGGAGCACTTTGAAGAGCTCCTAAACAGGCCTGAACCAAGGAATCCACCAGATATTCAACCAGCCGATAATGACCTACTAATTGACTGTAATAGTCCCACCAAAGAAGAGATTAGCAGGGCCATTAAACAACTCAGAAATGGAAAGGCTGCGGGACCCGATGGCATCCCAGCCGAGGCACTGAAGGCGGACTTGGAAACCAGTGTGGAAATGCTGCACCCTCTGTTTATGAAGATATGGGAAGAGGAGCAAGTTCCTTCCGATTGGAAAGAGGGATACCTTATCAAGATCCCAAAGAAGGGAGACTTAAGCTCCTGCTCGAACTACAGAGGGATCACCCTGCTGTCCATCCCAGGAAAGGTTTTCAACCGTGTACTACTTAACAGGATGAAAAACGCTGTAGACCCTCTGTTGCGGGACGAACAAGCTGGCTTTCGCACCAACAGATCCTGCACGGACCAGATAGCGACACTGCGCATCATTCTAGAGCAGTCACTAGAGTGGAACTCACCGCTCTATGTCAACTTTGTTGACTATGAAAAAGCCTTCGACAGTGTTGACAGGCAAACCTTGTGGAGATTGCTAAGGCATTACGGGGTGCCACAGAAGATTACGGATATAATCAGAAACATGTACGAAGGGATAAACTGCCGAGTTATCCATGGCCAGCAGGTGACAGATGCGTTCCAGGTGAAGACTGGTGTGAGACAAGGTTGCTTGCTGTCACCATTCCTCTTCCTGTTAGCCATTGACTGGGTGATGAAAACATCTACACAGCAGAAAAGGAATGGCATCCAATGGACCTTGTGGGATCAACTGGATGATCTTGACTTTGCTGATGATCTTGCCCTTCTTGCACATACCCAACAACAGATGCAGGAGAAAACAAACATTGTCGCAGCCACTTCTGCTAGCATGGGTCTCAACATTCACAAAGGGAAGAGTAAAATCCTCAAGGTTAATGCCACCAGTATATCACCCATTATGCTTGAAGGAGAAGCCCTTGAGGAGGTGGACAGTTTTGTTTACCTTGGCAGCGTGGTAGATAAGCAAGGTGGTACAGATGCGGACGTCAAAATAAGGATCGGAAAAGCAAGAGCAGCCTTCCAGCAACTCAAAAATGTTTGGGTCTCTAACAACTTAGGCAGCAAGTTAAAAGTAAGGATTTTTAACGCTATGGTAAAACCTGTGCTGCTATATGGAGCCGAGACATGGAGAACAACGGCCGTAAACTTGACCAGAATACAGTCCTTCATCAACAACTGTTTAAGAAGGATTCTCAGAATTCACTGGCCAGACAAAATCAGCAACCAGGAACTGTGGCAGCGGACAAAACAGAAGCCCATTGAGGAAGAGATTCTCCAGAAGCGGTGGAGGTGGATTGGTCATACACTAAGGAAACCTGCTCCTAACACAACAAAGCAAGCCCTGAAATGGAACCCACAGGGTAAGCGGAAAAGAGGCCGTCCAAGAAACACTTGGCGCCGAGAATTGGAGGCAGACATCAAGAGAATTGGCCATGAATGGAAGATCCTGGAGAAGCTGGCCCAGGATAGAGATGCCTGGAGGTCTCTCGTAGGTGGCCTATGCCCTTGGAGGAATCGCAGACGCCGACGATGATCGGTAGATGCCCCTCATGGACGAGAAGGCTCAACAACAATCACCTGGTGCATTCCATGTCGTGGCGTAACAGCTTGCGTGTCCCAATGATCCTCAGAGCTATACTGGAAGTAACGCTCAGCGTCTGAGGTCCTTCTACCAAGCCAATAAGGTCAGCTTTGGAAAGGGATCAGGAAAAAGTAGCATCTCTTTCCTCCACTTCCTTCCGAGATCTTAGTTTGTGCGATAGGCCAACAAACAGTCCACGGGAAAACGTATTGTTACAGAAACCAAAAGAAACAAGTAATAAAAACTCGAATGAGTATTTAAACGCAATTTCCAAAAAGAATTTACGATTTTTTTATTCAAAACTAAACAAAATATGACGTCATATCCCCTCACGCTGCATCAAACCAAGAATGTGTCAATATAATGCGCACCACGCAGCTGTCTAACATAAGCATTCACAAAGCGGGAAAACCCCATAAACTATCGTTCTAGATTAAATTAAAAGTTATTTCAAATCTTTAATTTTGAAACTAAACAAAACAATTGCTTTCAAAAATTGCTGCTAAAATTACGGGAGTCGAACTACATAGCATTTTTCAAATATTATCTATCGTTTGGCGTTTATTTCAACCCTATAGATGTTATGTTTGGCGAAAAATTGACAAAATACCGATATTTTTTTGTTTTTTTTAAATATATATATTTTTTTTAATTTTTATATTTTCCAGGAAATCCAGTAAACCTTTTCGGTATTTTTTTGGCCGTTGCACATCCTTGAGACCTCCTTAACATATTTGCAAAGACCCGAACCCTCTATATGGTATGGTTCAGGAGGAGTTGCATGCAGTGGCGTAGCGAGGGGGGTGCAGGGGGGGACATATGTCCCCGGGCGCCACGTTAGGGGGCGCCAAAATGAGTATTAAAACGCATTACTTAATTTTATTTTGATGTAAACTATTGTATCCCAAATACGTTTGCAAGATTGAATTTTGGAGCTCCGAAAATATCTTCATTACAAACCAGTTGGCAAGCATGATTTTGGCGCCCCCATTGAGCGTTAAAGGGCGCCATTCTACTCATAAATAAATGACAAATCCACAATGTAGGATTGCTGATGGTGTTTTGAAAAAAAACTGTGAGTTGCTGGGAGTGAGAGAAGGGGAGCAGTAAGAGGCAAAGGCGATTCTATTAATAGAACAGACAGAGACGACATCAAAAGCAACCAAAATGACCAAGACAAGAAAGAGGAGTGGCTTAAAGCAGTGGTTTTCAACCTGTGTTCTGCGGAGCACTAGTGGTCGCGAAGATGTGTCTGGTGGTCCGCGAGCAAAGCATGAAATTTACGCACTGTATGATTCGTGGAGAAAGACTAGCAAGTAAAAGAATTAACGCAGACTTAAAATATATTTTTGATCTGGCCTAAATAGTTTTTAAATTTTATCAAGGCTCGTCTATTAAATTCTCGTCTCTTTGATTTCTCATGTTCGAATATGAATCTTGAACATTAACAGTTACTGATGTGTACTGAAGTTCGCTAGTTACGAGACTGTTTGAATAACGTGATGACGTAAGAGAGTTTCTTGTAGAAAAAACTCAAAGCTTGTTGATCATTTGAACCATGGTATATGGGTTGCTGTTCTGGCTTATTTGGCTGAAATGTTTGAAGAACTAAATAAATTTAATTCAACTCGGCAAGGAAAGCAGACACATTTCATAATTACTCTCAGTGACAAAGTGTCTGCTTTTACGAAAAATCTTGATCTTTGGAAATGAAGATTATTTCAAGGTAACTTTGAGATGTTTGATCAATTGTACGAAACCACAGAGAAACCAGAAAATGCTGAAATAAATAATCAAAATGTTGATATATTTGATTTCTGGTCATATTCAATCAATACAAAACCAATTTAAATTCTAATTTTGTGATTTTTAACGTTCAGTGGTTTTTCGTGGATGTCCAGTCCCAAACTCACATACATTCACTCATCAAATAAAAAAATGACCAACATCGTAATTAAACCATTTCATTGAACTGACCAGCGATACATCTTTGAATATGCTGCATCAGAAAGTGGGCTTAATGAAATTTTGAGTACTCCTAGTCCTAACTGTCTCAGCTAGCTTTTAAAATACTTTTACCTGTTGCAAATTTGTAAAAGTAGATTTTCTGCATTGCTTACAATAAAAACAAAACATCGTTCGTACTAAATAAACTAATATGGCAGTCTTTTTAATACAAACTACGGTTTATGACATACATTTTTTTATAGTTATCAAGTAGAATTAAACAAGAAAACTGTAAGTCTAATATAAATGGCATTTGTTCGTTACAAAAGAAAGCCATTACAATATTGTTTTGGTGCATGCAAATAGTAACATATTTGTATAAATTTACTAACTAACATGTATATTACTAATAGCTAGCTATATACATTACACAGTTTAATTATATTAAACTTTCCAGCACGACAGTAGCACAATTTTTAGTAGTAATCCGTAGCTAAGACACATATTTTTCAAGTGGTTATTGAATCTCAAAAGGTTGAGAACCGCTGGCTTACAGAATGTTTAATTCGCGTCCATTTGCTGCATACTGTGAATCTTTTTTTTAATCGTTATTGTCCAATCCCAGTGGGGAGGGAATAAAGTGGGGGAGAGGATGGGAAGGTCTCTCCTCTCACGGGCTTCCGTCGATATGTCAAAGCAAGTTGGATTCGTTTCATATGAAACAGCAGACACCGCCTCTCTTTCGTGTTTCTCTGTGATCAAACTTGTTGCTCAGTATGATCCACTGTTAGAAAAACACCTACAACATGCCCAAGAATATCCAGGTTCAGTATCTTGTTTATCACCGGAAATCCAAAATGAATTTATCCACCTACTTACATCGACTGTAAGGAATCAGCTGTTGAGTGAAATCAGAAAAAAACAAGTACTACGGTATCTTACTTGACTCAACATTTGATCTAGGAGACCGGGAAAAGTTTTCTCAAGTCATCAGATTTGTGGATGTTGATTTTCAAAATAAAAAAGTAACCATCAAAGAATCATTTTTATGTTTTGTACAGATACATTCCAAAGACGCAGCAAACCTGCTTGAAAGAGTTATCGTAGAGAAACTGGTATCTAATAGCATACCACTATGTCATGGTCACAATGTTATGACAATGCTGCTGTAATGACTGGGCATATATCCGGCCTTCAACACCGAATATGTGCCAGAAATCACAGAGCATTGTTCATCAACTGTGACAACCACAGCTTAAACTTAGCAAGTGTACACTCAGCTAAACATGATCCAGTTGTTATCACGTTTTTTGGAACAGTTGATAGTATAAATTTGTGTTTTCTCTCGTTCAACAACTCGTTGGGAAGAATTAAAAGGAGTTTTAGCAATCATAATGAAGAGTGAGTCTGAAACACGTTGGAGTGCACGATCAGAAGCTGTTAAACCAATTTATGAAGGACTAGATGAACTGGTAGGGCTGTTGGAAAAATTATTAGAACATACAAATATGACGCCTGATACCAGATGTGATGCAGAAGCTTTGCTGGTAGGTATATTAAACTTTAACTTCCTGGATTTGTTACATTTCTGGAACATCATACTTTGGAAAATTGATCGTGTCCAGAAATGGTTGCAGAATCATACTGTGAATTTCAAGGAAGCAGCATCTGCTCTTGAATCGCTTGAGTCAGAAATTGTCAACATTCGTGAAAATTTGAGCCAGGTTGCGGTAGACAATGGAAAAGAAGATGCACAACTTTGGGAATCGAGGTGGACAGAAGGATTAGACGACATCGGAGGATGCCTGGGGAATTAACAAGAGATGCAGGACTTTCTGCAGAATAAGAAATTTCACGTGATATAAACAGCGTAATTGATAGACTCCAAAAGGAGATATCAATACGATTTTTACGTCTAAAAAACCTAAACAACAAAGTGGGATTTTACTAGACGTCAAAACTCTTCTTACTGAGACAAAGTCGATACCCTTCGTTAAAATTGCTTAGATTTTGCTAATTTCTACGACACTGACGTCAATGGTCACGAATTGTGCACAGAAATCGGAGACTGAAAAATGCTGCTCAGTACCCGGGCTGAAGTTCCACCGGAAACTCCTTTGGATCTTCTTGGTTTTATTGTTTCATATGGAGATGACGTATTTCCGAATCTGCGCATTTCACTTCAAATACTTCTAACAATTGCTGTTTCACTGAAACTGTGAGCGGTCATTCAGCAAACTGAAGCTTATTCTGTCTTATTAGCGTGCTTCAATGGGACAAGATCGTATGAGTGATCTTGCACTCCTTAGCATCGAAAGAGAAACACTTGAGAATACTAATTTTGACAACATGAATGACGAGTTTGCGCCATTCAAATCAAGGAGGATCAATTTTTTGTAGACTATGTCCATTCGAGTCATGTATAATTAGTTGAGTATTTTATTTTTCAAATAAATTGTTTACAACCGATTAGAGAAATATTGGTTTGTATTCTATTTCATTAAAATACCAAATGCTTCGAAAATGAACCATATAAACCGTAAAAAAAATTTTTGAGGGGCTCAGTGAAACACCAGAATCTTTCGGTCCGACAAGGGGCGCAGATTTTGTATCATGTCCCCGGGCGCACATGACCCTAGCTACGCCACTGGTTGCATGTGCAAGCTCTACAGACATTTCAAATATATAAACGCCATTTATCCCATGGGAAATTGCGTTAAAAATCAAAACAACTAAATAAAGTCAGAGGCGAGAAGAGGGCGTAGGGCTCCACAAAGGAGACCCATGAAGTTATTTGCAGAAAGTCAAAAGAATCCTGCGGGACCACATTATACTCAAGACGATGACAAAGAGAATGTTCCTCATAAAAAAGTCTCTATTATCTTGGGTATATGTAATGTCCGAACCCCGAAAGAACCGGGTAGATTCGCCGAAGCTGCTAACTTTAAACTACTAGATCTGAACCGCTGCGTATCATACTCCGCCGAGCAGGAGAGGGATAGCTCAACCGCAGTGCGCATGTCTCGAGACCAACGATGGGCAGGCGTATTCTATTTATAGACTGCGAGGATTGTTTGTCTTGCCTGCTCTGGCGTATTCTATATATAGTTTGCGTCATGCTTGCTTGCTTGCGTCGTCTTTTTTGCCCTAGTTTCTTGTGAATTATATCTATAACTAGATCTTGGGCCTTTGCGAGGTACGGTGGAATAACTTTGGAGAATTAAGGCTAACATCAGGTGATATTATGCCATTCTCAGGAGAATAAAATAAAAAAAGAAGACACGCATAAATGGAGTGGCACTTTTACTAAGCAAAGAGGCATACGAAAGTCTCTTGGAATTGGAATGGAAACCGACAGTGCTAAATTCACCTATTGACTAAACAAGCTATAGTTTAGGCTAGGGCCCCCGCCTTCTTAGACCCCCCACCCGGATTTGTTTTCATATTTGGCACTGACATAGAATATCTGGACTTAAAAAGGGCCCCCATATCTCAAATAGCTTAGGGTCCCAATCAAGTCTAAATTAGGCCCGGGGATCTCAAAACGAATAATTAGAGCTCAATTTTTGTCAAAAGTTTTTATAAATGCACATATTATTATGAGCTATGCCCCAACCAATCCCGCAACTGTAGTAGATAAAACCGAATATTGTTACTCTTAGTGCTGGATTGGGTCACATGAGAGGCCTATGCAACTCCAGAAAGAGGGATACAGTGGACACTAACTCAAAAATTAGAAGATTGGCATTTCGCAGATGACATATCTATACAGTTCCAAAGACTGTAAGACATGCAGAGAAAATCACAGCCATGATCGAGGCTGGAAGATCGTGAGGCTTAAAAATAAACAACCAAAATCGGATTTTATCTGAGAATGTCTTTTTTTCCGATCGGAGAGCTAAATGTTTAGACCAAATACTTTTTAATGTGTTTTTAATGTGTTTTTAATGTGTTTTTAATGTGTTTTTAATGTGTTTTTAATGTGTTTCTATGAGGATATTTATTATTAATATTTTTATTAAGTGACGTGCTTTTCAACATTTTGTAACAAATGCCATTCCGAAATTACGCTTAAAAAAGCAAAGCTATTTTTCTAGTACCAGAACATTACAATGGTAGGTCCATTGAAATGAAGGCACCTGTGTCAGTTAACTAAAAAAAGGTCCCGATTGAAACAGGTCTTTCTTTTTCGTTCATGGTGTTAAACCAAGACATTTATATTACGTCACGCGGCTTGAAACATAAAGGAGGTGAAGACTTCTGAAGAGGCTAATATTTTCATTATGTTACTACTCAATAACACAGTACGACTTACTACCCACTAACACAGTACGACTTACTATCCACTAACACAGTACGACTTACTACTCACTAACACAGTACGACTTACTACCCACTAACACAGTACGACTTACTACCCACTAACACAGTACGACTTACTACCCACTAACACAGTACGACTTACTACCCACTAACACAGTACGACTTACTACCCACTAACACAGTACGACTTACTACCCACTAACACAGTACGACTTACTACCCACTAACACAGTACGACTTACTACCCACTAACACAGTACGACTTACTACCCACTAACACAGTACGACTTACTACCCACTAACACAGTACGACTTACTACCCACTAACACAGTACGACTTACTACCCACTAAATATGTGACATTCTCATTGGGGGGCTGAGTCACTCAGACTCTTATAGCCCGGCCTACAATACCAACGGCGAGCCTCAACATAAGGGCATCGCCATGGAGATATTCCTCCACAGTGCGTGGGCTGTCTGATCCGTCCGTGTCCCCAATCGCCACAGAGCATCGGGTCAGAAGATGTGCCACTGTCTCCTCGGCCATGCCACACAATCGGCAGCCGGGTTCCCTGTTCCTATCGAGCCTATTCAAGTAGCTGTTTGTTGGACAATGTCCAGTCCGCATTTGCGTAATGAGGGACTGGCAGCTACGAGGAAGCTCCCACCAGGGATCTCGCTTGCGCGGTCGCGGCATTTCGTTGTATAGCACCCTTGCCGTGTCACCATTTTCCCAGCCCGCAAGCCATCTTTCCTTAAAGAAGGCTTTTAGCCACGATTTGACTCCCAACTGAGTCATTGGGCGATTTTTCTGGGGCTGGGCAGCGCCCTGTTGCGCCAGCAGGTTTGCCCTTTCCTGCTGTGGTATTCCTGCGTGCCCTGTAATGTACTGCAGGACAACCGTGCCCCCGCGAGATCTAATGTTGTCCACGATCTCTAGTACAGCATTGACAGTTTTCGTCTCCAATGAGCTCCGACCCAAGAGTTCCAGGGAGGACCTTGAGTCGGTGAAGACTACGACTGTTGGAAAAACCTTTCTTCTGCATAGGCGTAAGCGCACTTCTTTCACACCCCTGTGAATTGCTTCTAGCTCGGCATCCCCGCCCGAAGCTATCAATCCACATGGTCCCAACAGCTCAGCTGCTGCCGGTCCCTCCGCGGGGTATTCAATCAGTGCTCCGTACCCACTTCGTCCATCTGTGAAGCATGAGCCATCTGCGTATACTCTCACTACGCCCGTTCCATAAGCATTAATAGTTCTCAGTGCTTCCTCGTGCTGAAGCTCTACTGGACTATTTTTTCCCACCGCGGCATTTGCCAGTGTCAAACGTAGATCGGGCAGAGAGAAGCATTCGTGGGGTCCCCTTGCCGGGACCATGGACATTTTTTCCCTGCTTTTGGGTAAATTGACTGAAACTACTACCCACTAACACAGTACGACTTACTACCCACTAACACAGTACGACTTACTACCCACTAACACAGTACGACTTACTACCCACTAACACAGTACGACTTACTACCCACTAACACAGTACGACTTACTACCCACTAACACAGTACGACTTACTTAAACGGTCCTACTCGTGGGCAGCAATCTGATTTTAAATCACTTGAGAAATTTAATTTTAAAAATTTGTCAACAGATTAAGTTCAAATATTGTCAGTAAACGAAATGGAATCAATCAATATTATATATCTTTGCACATGATTTCATGAAAGCGAATACAATATTTCAGATCCATGTGACGTATGACCAAGAACTGAAACGTCACAAAGTGTCCTTGACCTACGCAAGAAGTAAATATTATTATGGAATATGGAATGCAAAACAAAAAAAAAGTGAAACGATTAGGCAAGAAATCAATATTTTTTTCTTTCTCTACATTTTATCTCTAAAATAAATTAAGAACATGTTACAATTGAAGATTGTCAAAATTGAAAATTGTCAAAGTTGAAATTTAAAGAAAACAATAAATTATAATAAAGAAATACTGAATGAAGCCTTGTTTGTTTTGCGTCGATTTGTGTCACTGATGTGAGCATTATTAAAACCTATATAAGTAATAGGCTGCGGCTATTGGTAGTTCTAGAGAGCTATTGGTACTCGACTACAAATAGCCATTTCCGGGTGTCGGCTATTGGTAGTTCGCTATTATTAATTGTTAATAAAACTACTACTAGGTGATATTCTGAGTTTGATGTAATGTTTTAATGTAAAAAATAGACAACTAACCCTAACGCTGACCCTAAAACTAAAATATCTAATTTAATCGTAATTATAAGAATTTTAAATGGATTTCATTAGTTTTAGTCGCTATATAATATATACTATATTATACTATATTTGTTTTTCTATTTTAATGTAAAAAATAGACAACTAAACCTAACCCTGACCATAAAAGTTCTAATTTAATCGTAATTATAAGAATTTTAAATTGATTTCATTCGTGGTAGTCTCTATGTAATTTTTTTTCTATTTTAATGTAAAAAAATAGACAACTATCCCTAACCTTGACCCTAAAACTTAAAAGAAAGAAAAAAACAATAGGCTCAACCGAAAATCGAACCCATGCCTGATCTTCATCAATCAGTTCGCAAGTCCAACTCTCTATCATGAGACTAAGGAAGTTTGGTACATTTGGTGAATGGTTATATCAGCAGCTATTAAGTGTTCCTTTAATTCCATTGAATGCTATAAATAACTGACTACAAATAGCCGCACCTGCAGGGACCTGCTATTGGTAGTCGACTCTTGGTTATGTATTGCTCCTATGTCTTATTATATTAGCCAGATTTGGTGGTCCTTGACAATACGCATTGTTGGTTTTGGGTTTTATGTGGGTTGTGGGTTTGAACTTTTTTTTTTTTTTTTTTTTTTTTAAGGGTTTAGTGGTGGATTGTTAGATTTTGGGGGGAGGGAGAGTATGGGGTGAGAGTTTTGTTTGGTTGTTTTGGGGTATCGTGGTTTAGAGAGGGGGAAGAAGAAGCACCCCGGGGGGGGGGGGGTGTGAAGGTGTGGGATTTGGGGTTAGTCGGGGCGAGGGTTGGGTGGATGCGCTTGTGGTTGGGATATCATAATTAATGGAGTGTGTGGACAGTAATTGAGGGCGTTTGGAAAGAATACTGTTCAAGTTTGCGCGGGTGCATATGGCGAGGAGAAGTAGAGGGAGCCGGGTTTGGGTGGCAGGGGGTGGGGGACAAGGCACGGGGGGGGATGCTCAATGTGCAGAATGTTTTGTTGTTTGGGTCCGGTAGGCGGGAGGTCGCCCTGTGATTGGATTATCTTTGGGGAGCGGTCAGGAGGATTGGGCGGGGGGTCGGGGTAGGGCTTCTTGGATCTTGTTTTGTTTGGGTTGGAAAGAGTGCCTTGTTTGCTGCGTTCTCATTGTTAGTGTTGTGGGGTGGGGTTTCAATGAGTCGTTAGTCGTGTCAATATTGGGCGTTCCGGATTGTCGAGTGTTGTATCTGGTGTTGGTTTTCGACAGTTTTTCGGATTCTTGTGTTGTTATCAGATGTGGGAGGAACATGTGGTTGGTACAGGTTGAGCGTGGTTGGCCGGTCAGGGGGGTGGGGGGTGGTTGGCAAGGTAGGGTGGGTGGAGGGCGGAGTTTTTAGGGACGGTTAAGGGGTGTGCTGGGGTGTTAAGGACTGCGCTCGGGGAGGGTGGGGGGTGGTTAGAGAGGTAGGGGGTGTGGGGGGTGGTTTGGTGCGGGACAGGGGGTTGGGGGTTGGTAGTCGTTCTGCCCGGGTTTTGTGGGTTGTTTGGCGCGTGTCTGTCGCCGTGTGTTTGAGGGTCTGGTGATGCTCAGTACTGTGTTATGCTGGGTTGGATGATGCGCTTAATGTGTTTGTGGAGTGTGTTTGTCGTTAGGTGGTTCTGGGCGGGGTGGATGGCGGTTCACAGGTGTGTGGCCGGGGTGTTTGGGAGTTGTAGGGGTGTTGGGGGGGTGGCTTGTGAGGCTATCCTGGCGGGAGTGGGTTTGTAAGTACGTCTCGGTGTTTGTGGGTAGTTTGTCGTTCGGTGTTTGCCTGGGTGTGTTCTGGACGGTACTGGGTAGTGGGGTGTTATGTCAGTTACGGTGTGTGGGGGTCGAGGTTGGAGGTTAGCGGGTAGATGGGAGGGGTGGTAGAGTACGCGTAGGACCCTGGGGTTGGGGGGTGTTGTCTAAGTTTGGTGTCTCTACCGAGGTGCAAAGAGGATAAGAGGGTGGAGTGATGGGCAGTTTCAGTGTAGAGATGATGTTTGGGAGGGGGAGGTTTACTAAACCTTTTTTAACGTTCTTATGTTTTCTCTTGTACATCGTCGGTGTTAAGGTGGTAACGGGAGGTGGGGCATCAAGGGTATATGGGGAAGGCATCCGGGCATATGGGGTAAAGATAATTAGGGTTGGGGACATGGCGCGGAGCTAGCAGGTTTTTAGTCTTTTAGGGGGGTGCGTATGTAGCAGTTGGAGGATAGTCTTTCTGGAATTTGGGATTAGATTTTGTTGTTGAGGTTTATCTATTAAGGGCTGAGGTTGGTAGGTTGTTTGATAGTTGTTGTTTGTCCTGAAGAATGGTGGTTAGATGCGGGTTTTAGGAGGAGTGGGCTGCTATGTGTAGAGAGCAGTGTTGTTTCCTCCCATCATAGGACTCATGGGAGACAGTGGCGAGGGTGGGAACTTATCCCTATGGGGGTGTTCGCTAGTGTGTGGTGCTAGCTGTAGTAGCCTTCCAGCTACGTGGACTCGGGTGGTTGTACGTGTGACTAGGTGGTTCTATGTTCTTACGGGATGGCCGCTGAGCGTTGGGCTTCTGACTATATTTCACTATATTCTTTACCAACTTTTGAGATAGGGTAAACTAGTATTCCTCGTTAATAGGGTGTTCGTTAGGAGGTCTACTCAATGGGTAACATCTGATGCATACTTTTGGTGTATCAGGTTTTCAGGGGCGGGTTTATTCGTATGGGTGTGGTTGGGGGTGGGGGCACAAGTGGATCTGATTGTATGTGGGGATGGGTGTTTTATCTATGGTGGCTATTTTGGGTGCGTGAAGTTGGCGTGGAGGGGGATGTGGGGTTCACTTGGGACACTCTTTGTGGCATTGGTGGGTGGTGACCGTTGCGTTTGGTGGGTTGGGGCTTACATGGGGGGTGGCCAGTTTTGAGTGGTCAGTGCCTATATGTTTAACTCTTTTTTATCTACTCGGGTGCTCACACTAGGATGGTGGTGGCGCCCTTTTTGTTTGTATGGTTTTGTGTTTTGGGTTTGACTGCCATGGTAGTTTTCCCCATTGAATAGTGTCGGGATGGCGAGAGCGGGGGAGGTGGCTTTTTGATTAGAATAGAAATGGTCGTGATCGGAAGGAGTGGGGGGTGGTTGACCGATGTTGGATGCTGGGTGACTTGGGGACTGTTTGGAGAGTAATGGAGGGGTTGACCAAGCTTTGGGTGCATCTACGCAACCGTGGCGACATTACAGATAACGAAGCGGGGGAAATGGCTTAGTGTGGGATGTTGGTGTATACGCGACAGGGTGCACATAATTACGGCGAATGAGTAAAGGTTCCAGTTATCGGGGGCGGTCTTGTCTTTTTCACATTGGTACGGTAATTTGCCTGGGTTTTTTTCATGTTGGTTGTCAATAGGGGAGGGGGCTTGTGGCTGGGTGGCTGTGGGGGGGCCCAAGGGCGGGTAGGGAGGGGGTCATGGGCACAAATCATTGTGGCGTGAAGGGGGGTGCATACGTAGAGGAGCTGAGGTAGGGGGGTTGGGGTGGGGGTTGTGCCGGCGTAGGGGGACGGAGGAGGGGTTATTGTTAAGGGGGAACGTGGTCTGGTTGGGGGGAACGTGCGAAGATTTAATTTGTGGAGGTTGCGTTGGGGTAGGTAGCGGTGCTGGGGTAGTGGGGGTTCCACTGGTGAGATCGGGGGTGGATGCGGCGTGGTCGAGGCCCTTAACTCTGTTTGAGTTGAGGGACATTTTGATTCTAGGTAGGATTGTTGTTTTTTTTAGTTAATTATAATTTTAGTTGTTGATGGCGGGCTCCTTAATTGGGGACTCGTCATTTGGAGCATTATGTGGCACGGGATGTGGGGTTGGTTGGTGCAGTTGTTTTGGGGTGGAAAGGTCGTCTTTTTATTCAGTGAGATGGGGGGGGTAAGGATTGGTGGTTTGGGGTGTAACAGACAGCTGTAACTGTAGGTATCTACCAGTGAGGTTGGGCATGGGGTGGAGTCTAGAAGGTGCTGCCACTTGCGTCGGCTGCTCCCCGAGTCTCTCGTGAGAAGGGGGATTGGTGGAATGATTGGTTATGTGGGCTCTCTGGATAGCAACCATTATATGGCGTTCTAGGGTGTTTGGTTAGTTTAGTTGTCTGCGAGTTCGGACTGGCTCATTCAGGTTGATGTGCTGTTGGCCTTGTGAGACGCGGGTTAAGCTGGGAATTGATTGGATGGTATTAAAGCATATATGTTTATTCGGGAGGTT
Source organism: Ampullaceana balthica (assembly GCA_944989445.1). Taxonomy (NCBI): domain Eukaryota; kingdom Metazoa; phylum Mollusca; class Gastropoda; family Lymnaeidae; genus Ampullaceana; species Ampullaceana balthica. Next base: position 19,677 of record CALYLW010001659.1, on the reverse strand, counting down.
AGTTGGTTATGTAGGTTCTTTAATGCTAAGTATTGGGTTAGAGTTTGTGGTTAGCACTATACCGGGGTTGGCTCTCGGTCCTATACTGTGGTGACATGTGTGGGACTGAAGCACCGTTTAGCCACCTTGGTCCGCCTGCTGCTGGTGACGGGTGATCGTTAAGCGGATACTGATAGTCGGAGCGGGTTGTGGAGTGACCTATATTAGATTGTGTGGGGCGGGGGGGGTCTTTTTCAATTGTGATTGAGCTTTTGGTAGTGCGGGTTGGGGTTTTTTGGGTAGGAGTTTATTTGCTCCAGGGGGGTGAGGTTGGAGCCACTGTTGCTAGTGGGTAGGGTTCTAGTGCTGTGACTAATGTTGAGATGGACTGGGCTGGGGTGGGATATACATAAACAGAAAATGAGGTGGGAGTGTAGGGGTGTTCAATGTGCCGGTTGGGTGATTGCAACTTTTTTTTGGGTGGTTGTTTATAGGATCTTGTTGCTGCATGGGTTAGGGGAGAGGGGGGGGTACTTTGGGTGGTTAGAGAATAGGTCGGAAGCGCGCATTGTCGTTAGACTTCAGTGTTAGGTGGGTGAGGAGCAGTGGCGGGGCAACTAGGCGGTCATTTTGCAAAAATTGGTTCAGCGTTAAGAGGGGGGTGTTTGTCAGTTTTTTGAGGGTTTAGGAGGTTTGGGTACAATCTCTGTTGGTTTGTTGGGTGTGGGGTTTGGTCCGTCTGTTGTTTTGTGTTTTGGCACGTGTTTATGTATACTGGCATAGGGGTTGCAGACGTTTTATCATTTCTGATTTGAGTTGGTGTAGGGTTGCGGAGTAGGTCTCTGCAGTGGAGTCGGTTGGTTTGCTGTTGGCTACGTCACTGCGGTTTCGGGTTGGTTGCATCAGGTTGGTGGTGTAAGGGGAAGGGGAGTGAGGTGGGTTGTAGTCTGGGGATAGTGGGGAACGTAGACAATTGTTAGAATGCGCGGAGAATAGGCGTGGGTAGGGATAAGGTAGGCGAAATGACGGGGGTTTTTTTGAATCTTTAGTTTTAAGGGGAGGTGGTGGTGACGATTGCTTAAGGGTCATTGTATGTAGTTATAGGAAGCGGTTCTGGGGGTAATATTTTGGTGAGGGGCTATGTTGTTGTTGGGTCAGCGTGGGATGGGCGGAGTAGGGAGAAAGAACTGCCGGGTGGAGCAATTTCAGAAGGATTGTGTTAGGTATTGCGCAGCGGGGTGGAGTTGTGGTTTTGATAGTATTGGGTGGAAGGATTTCCGGGGATAATTTTTGGGTCGTCGGTGTGGGGCTTCTTTAGGTGGATGGAGGGGTATGGGCGTTTTCATCGATAGAATCTTATGTCGGTCGGTGGGGTCTCATGGTATCTTCGCACTGAGACATTTTGGAGGAAGACGCTCCGCGTCTCAGCGGAGTAGCCGTGTAGGTTGGGGCGAGTTTTAGCTACGCGTGAGCGATTAATTATCGGTATTGTGCTTTATTTTTTGTTAGAACGTGTGTGGATGGGATATTACGATCGGGGCTGTATTATATTTCGCGATCTGAAGCGCTAGGATTCCCTCTGGGGAGGAGAGAGGCGGGGGCGGTTTGTGGTGGGTTTGGACCGCACCCGGTTATATACATTTTTGGGAATGGTGTGCTACGGGCGGTTTCGGCATTGTGGGGAAATCTTGGGGTTTTCTTTTGCATGTGGGTGGGAATAGTCGCTCGAGGGTGGTAGGCGGTAGTATAGTTGGGTATCGGGAAGTGAGGTAGAAGTTATTTTTGTGCACATTGTGTGATGTTAGTGTCGTTTCACCGCTGTGGCGGGCGCGTCGGGAGGGTGACAGAAAGGACAGCGTGTGTGTGCGATGGAGAGCGGAAGTGAGTGGATGAAAGAAGTTGAAGAATAGTGGGTAGGTGTGATGGAAAAGTAAGTTGGAGTTGGGGTAATTAGATATAACTTGTAGGGTAAGTTAAGCATTTGTCTCGGTGGTATTTGATATTGGGAAGAAATGGATATTGGAGGTTACTTATATCTCTATGGAATTTACTATTATGCGGCTACTTATATTTGGGGTATTACTATTTGTGTATTATATTTGTCCCCCTATTATGGTTTGGAGAGTTTTTTTATGTTTGGGACTTTCTACTTTTAGGGTATTATGTCTATGGGTATTCTGCAATATTCGGGGTACATTATATTTTGGAATTAATATTCTCCTGGCCATCTCTCTTGGAATCTAAATGGAATTATATTTATTGGACATTTGGGCAATTATATTTTATCGGCACATTATATTTGGACATCTTGGCCTTTCACTATTTTTGCACAACTTGGCCTTTATACTTTCTTGCGAACCTTTCGCGCGAGCCTTCTAAATTTCTCCGGACTTTGGAATTATCACTTCGCTGGACATTTGAGCACTTCACTATTTGGGAATTGGAACCTCTACCTACATCTTGGGGGCCCTTTTATCTTAGTGACTTCTACTAAGTGTCTAACTTCATCCTAAGTGTCACTACTCTTTGTGTCCTTCTCATTGTGGTCTCAATCCACTTTGTGCCTGACGTACGTGGCTGTTTTTATGGGACTAGTTTGTTTGTTGTGTAGCGGGCATGATGTGGTGGGATCACTGGGGAATGACAGGGGCTCCAGCAGGTGAATGGGGGCGACGCACTGATCGGAGGAGTCGTAGCATATTGGGCTCGGAGGATCACTAGTAAAGGATATTAGATGGGTTCCTATAGAAATATTGGAGAGCGGGACGAGAACTAGGGGAGGAGGTTTTTCCGGAGCAAGGGAGTGGGTGTTGAGCCTTGAAAAAGACGTGTGGGAGTTTTGATCTTATTCTATAATAGCAAGGCCGAACGCAGGTTGTATAGGGGTGGGGAAAGAAACATATCTTATTTGGTGTATACCTAGAGTATGGGCGGGGCGTGCGGCGAGTAATTGGGGTATGTTTTGTAGTTATGTCACAAGGATACGTGTGTCTATTTATTTTAAACAAAAAGGAAGCCTCGTGCTATAATATCTCAGACACTTATAAAGGAAGCGTCTGGTATATTATTTTTAAAGGGAGAAGGTATGAGTGTTCTTCCATGAAATGGAGTCGGTTACTTTACCAAATTCATATGGCGGCGTGGTTATTTACTACAGTGCCCAGGCAGTACGTTGTCATATTGTTAATTGACATTAGGGAGCTGGTGCTAGGGAGCATAGGTTGGTTGGGTCAGTTAGGGATAATGTGACATATTCAGGGGTGATTTCCCTTTGATTCGAATGTGCACTACTGGTTTGTGGAAGCTGGGGTGTTGGCGAGGGGGGGGACTTAGACCAGTGCTGCTGGGGGGGGATCTACGGGGACGTGGGGGGATTTTAGGTAAGAGAGGACGAGTGAAGTATAATATGGTTTTTATGTATGCGATGGTTTTTTGCATAAGGGTTAGGTGAATCTGCGTGGACAGCGCAGGGGAGGGAGGGGGCGGGTTGGTTGGAGGGGGGCTGGTGGGTGGGATTTTGGTTATGGGCTCCTGGGTCTTAGGCGAGAACCAGTGGCGGTGGCCCGCTGGGGTATGAAGTGATAAAGGTAAGATAGGAGGTGGGTTGAGGTATGGTTAATGCGCTTTTGTTCTCTGGGGGCGCGCACGACATGTCGCGGGGTTGTGGGGGTCGTTTTTGGATGACATCGAGGGGCGCTGTGTATGAGTGGCGACCGGGCTCAGTGGGTGGGTGGGGGCATGGGGGTAGACTGGGTGGGATCAATTATCGGGGATAGCAGCGGGTGTCTGGCGGTTTATTGCAATGGACTGATACGTATTGGGTGACGGTGTGGCTGGGACGGATGGGAAGACTAGAGGGGGAGGATTACATGGGGGGACAAACTGAGAGGGGTTTACGGTGTGCAAGATGGGTTGTTAGCTTGGTAGATTCGCGGGCGTGGCGGCGGTATTCTTGGTGGGGGGGGGGTGCTCAGGCTGTGGAGGGCAGGGTAGGTACGGTTCGTTGGGTTTAGTTTCGTGCGATTGGATCTCGTGTGGGTTTTTATTGGGTCGCTGTCATTTCGTCACTATTAGGGTATATGGTTTGCTGCCGCGCGACATTCGTGGCCCCGACCAGCTGTTCATCGCGACCACGATCCCCAGACTCGACATTCAGTTCTGTTGCGTAGCAATCTTCGCGCTGAGCTTTTTGGGGTTTGGTTTTGCCTCACTTTACTCCACATTTTGGTTCTCAGGTGCGTTTGCGCTGATATACAGAGAGCGGGGTTTAACTTCTGCACTCGGTACTTCTTTCTCCATTTGTGCGTTGGTGGTTGGTCCATATGTTTCACGTATCGAAGCTTGCTAATTTTCGACTGTTTTAGTTGGAGGTTGTCCTTGATGGAAGCTTCCGGTAGGTTAGATTTTGTATGGACTCATTTCAGCGGTTCTTGGGGATGGATGGGATTGGGGCGAAGGCCGCGCCTTTTGTGACCACACATTCGGGGAAGGGGATTGTTGTCCACTTTGAAGGCGGCTCTGCACTACTTTTTTGTCTGTCATCTTAGGGCCCTTTTAGGATTACGCTGTGAGAGGTGTTGACCCATGGCGTGCGGATTCGGGATGGTTAGGGCGGGTTTCTGGTGGAGTTTTTGCGGGCGTGGCTTTTTTCTGGTTGAGGGCTGAGGTGAGTGCACAAACACACAACAAAAAAAACAAAAATAATGTGAGGGGGGGGAGCTAGGAACGAAGGCAATTAATGTCAGAGTGGTTATCGGTTGGGTTTTCGTTCTCAGGGAGCACGTAACCTCAGTTAGCGTCGGTTCTATGGGTTTAATTTTGTATTTCTGGTTGTCGGCTTGGGGGGGGGGGTTTGCACTGCGCCACGTAGTATGATGCCGACATGGGGTGCGCACAAGGGCGTGTGTACGTTCGACGCGGGTTTTCCTGGGTGGTCCACTGTTTAGTGGTGAGTATTTGCGGGGCTTCGTTACTTGGAGTATGAGTCAGTGTCATTTGCTGGGAAGAAGTCTTTAGGTCTAAGTTTAACGCAGGAGTTATGCTGGTTGCGCGACTATACACCCATACAAAAAGAACGGCTGGGGGATATTGCTTATAGGGTTGATATAGAATTAGATGTGGGGGCACTTTTTGGTGTTGGACTGGGCTATGAGAGGATTTAGTATATACTAAACTCGATTTGGAATAGCGGGGGAGGAGAATGGGCCGGGGGTTTGTAGGCGGGCATTTGTTAGTTTTTGCGTGACTAGATAGCGAAAATTTTTGTTACTCTAATAGTAGAACATGTGGGGGGCAGGGTTCCATCTGTTGAGGGCTTTTTGTTGTTTTACACGTGTTCCTTTCTAATTGGGGGTTATGCTTTGAAAGGGTGGTTCGTGTTGTATTTTTTAAGTGGGGCTTATTTATTTTACGCTGAGACTCGTCCCTCTCAAAGTTTGTTTTGTCGTTGGAGCTCGTTGGGGCGGTTTTCTGGGGGTTGTGCTTTGCGCTAACGTGACTGGTTGTGGGGGTGTTAAATATTTGGGTTGCATCCGCTCTTGTTTTTGTCGATACGGTGGGAGAGCGTCAGTTTGGTGGGGATTATACGTGTTGGTTCAGATAAGAAAGTAGACGAGCTGAAGATTTTTTGTGTACCATGGATGTATGATAGCGATTGTTTGCTTTCCCCTGTCAGAACGTTTTTTTTTAGATTGTGTTGGGTTGGTCGTGCTCCTTGCGTCCTCGAATTATGTATGCGCTTGTGACATGGTTTCTTTGCCATCGGTTACGAAAACTGCCTGCAACAATTTACTCGCATCCGATATCTTGCGGTGCGCCATTCGTGGGTTATTTATTTTACGAGCACATATGTTGTGGAGTCTCTGCGGGCACACAGGGGGCTGTGACGGAACGCTGTATACTAATGGGTTGTGTTTGAGTGGGTTTATTATTAATGACTTATGTTGGGGGTACTTAAAAGTTATAAGTTTATAAGGGGAGTTTTCGAGGGTGGGGGTGGGTTTCTCTTGATAGGTGGCTGTGGGGAGTTTTTGGAGTTGGTAATGCTGGATGGGGTGTTCATGTTGGGGAGATATATTCACTGGGGTCGGTGTTCTCGGTTATAGCTTATGGCTCTTTGATAGGACGAGGATAATGTCGGGGGAAGTGGTTAGGGTATGAATGTTGGGGTGTAAGGGGGCGCGGGACGGATCGGGAGGGGCTTCTTTGAGGGAGTTTATTTTCTTAGGAGTTGTTTGGTTATGGGGTGGGGACTTTACATGTGGTGGACTTTTGTTTTAGTTTTCTTGTGGAGCTGCTAGGGGTATGGGTTGTAATGGTTTATTTCTAGAGTGGGAGGAAGTGTTTTTTTTGTGGGGTTTTTTTTTAGGATTGGAGTGTAGTTTTTTTTGAGGGTACATCATTTTTGGAGAATGAGATAGGTAATTAGTGGGTTTGTTTTTAGGTTTGTTGGTATTTGGAGTAGTTTGAATTTGGGATATGGATATGGATTTTAATGGCGTTAAAAGAGTATTGGAAGTATCGGTGAGAGGAAGGGGTGCAGATAGGGGTGGTCGAGCTGAAATAGGGATTGATGGATGCGATAGATGGGTTTTGATTAAAGGTTAGTAGGGGAATTATTCGTATGTTTTTGGTAGGGTTTTCATGATGGGTTTAAATCGAGTGTAGCGAGTTAAGGGAGTGGATGGAATATTTTATTGGTGCGGGGGTCTTGGTTGGGGGGAGGCGATTCGTGGTATTGAGGTTTTTGATTGGGAGAGGGTCGGGTTGAGTCGGGTTTGTGCCAGAGTTGCTGCTGTGTTCGGTTTGTGGGGTGGGGTGGGGGGTGGGCAGTTTTTAATTATGTTCTGCTTATGGCCTGTTCTGGGGAAAAATGTGGAGGGGCGTAGGCGAGGAGAGGTGTTCACATAAGGGGGGGGGGGGGGGGGAGGGCGGAGTTACGTGTTGGATGTTAATGTGGACCACACAATAGAGGGGGGGCATTATGGTTTGTTCTTAATGTGTCTCAAGTGGAGCGTCGTTACACGGGGCGCTGGGTTGTATCCAACGTGAAGGCAAGGGTGGCATTTCGTCGTGGGGCCTAGGCGTACCCTGAGTAGTCACCAGCTACGAATGGGTACCTAACACTAATTAGGCGGCTGGGTAATGCGATGGAACCCACGAAGCCGTGGCTTGTGAACGCTGCGGTCATCTTGAAAACGGATCATATGTCTTGGTCTGTGGACGCTTATTAGCATTCTGCAGAGCTAGGTGCGTCTGTTTAGTGTTGTTGTGGTGTTGTTCCTCGTTGGCGATGGACTTCGAGTGTGTGTGTGTTTTTATTTACATATTGTTGTTATGGTTTTTTTCTGCTCCGCTGGTCTGTTTCTGTCCGGCAGTACTGGCCTGTTTAGACTCATACGCCATTTATAGTTATATACTTTGGCACGTAAGAATGTCCGCCTGGGCTTTTTTGGCCAATAAAGTTAGGGCTGTAGTATAAATTGTTTATCAAGACTTAAACGGTATTTATTTTTTTTTTTAATGTGTGTGGGGTCAATTGGCATCTGGTAAGGTTATTCAGGGGTCCTTGGTGTTTACTTTACTTTGTTGTTTTTGGTCGCGGCAGTTTCGTTTGGCTGCTTGGCTGCTTCGGGCCTGATGATGTGAGTTAAGGTTTACTTTGTATGCAAATGGTTGCGTGGACTCGGAACTGAGATAGGAGAGGTTTTCTCGGGCGAAGGGGGGCGGGTTTTTTGTGTGGGGGAAACATTGAAGCGTTGGGTACAGGTAGGATGGGCTGGACAGGGCTAGCTCGGGGGGTTTTTGCAGTGTTTTGGGGCTTGGTGTATGTTCCATCCACTAAACCCACTACACTTTACTCTCTCAGTTCAAAATCTATAACTCTCATATATCAACTGTACTTCTCATATATTTCTGTAAATCATCAATCATTGTATATCTACATACATCAATGTCTATACAATACCTTTCACTATATACTATAGATAAATGTATTCCCTCTTCACTAAAATAACATCATGTCTCCTATCTAAACTAAACCTAAAATCTATATCAATATTAAATCCCCTTCAATACAATAAACATACTATGAATATATATATGAAATAGTTTATAATATCATAAACTATAAATAACTATGTCTTATAACCTAAATCAATAACAATACAATATACATAAAATCATTGACATACAAGACAAATAATCTATAAATACTATCATCTAAAATATTAAATGTGATAAATATAATATAACTAATCATAGATAAAATAACACCTCTCTACAAAATCTTTATCACTTAAATATTCACAATACGAAAATGAATCCATTAAATTTATAATATCATATATAATATGGTAATAATATATGATATATATAAATCATAATAAAGTATGTTTTAATAAAAAAATATAACTCTAGCTATAAAACCTATAATGTTTTTTCATGGGCGAGGTGGCGCATCGGCGGGCATCGTTTTTGCGTTTTCGGTTTCACATAGGAGGAGGTTGGGCAGGAAATATATGTGTGGCGGGCTAGGAGGCCACGTTATATCAGCATGGCGGTATGGGGTTTTCATGACTAAGCCTTTTTTCTGAGTGCTGTATTTGCAGATTTCTTGTGTCCATTGACCATGTGTTTGCATTAATTTTTGTAAAAATTAACAAAGACAGGTTCCATATTAATTGAGATTGCAAAATAAAAAGATTGCATGAGCTGAGTAAAAAACTCCTGCATCTGACCCCGTGTTTACTGGTTTCTTTACCAGATGTCAATTTTTCCAAGACGCTTGAAAATTTTAAGAGTAAGTCTTTTTCGAAATTATTTATGATAATGTGTTTGTTTATTTAACGGATAAATTTGAATATTTTCTTGTTCTTGCCCAATTAAAATCGTAATAATTTTTCCAATAAAATAGAAGTATTCAAATTTTTTTTAACATTACTTAAATTGGTATAGGGTCGTTCAATTTGTGTCGCAATAAAAGTTTTTGTATGATAAAGCTCTTTTTCTTGTGTGATACTTAAATGCAGTGTTTCTCATTAGGTGGGGCGCGCGAGGCTCAGTTAATGCGGGGGGGGGGATCTTTTGGACTAGTTAGGCTGTGGTGTATTTTGAATTCACTTTGGGTGTGTCATTTGGGTCACGTCTGTGTCTGTTGACCCGGGGGGGCTCGTATTGTTGGGGCGGGATTTTTTCTTGGGTGGGGGCTCCAGGTATAGTTTCAGTTGGGTGTTGTTTATCGGCGGGGTTGGATTGGTTTTTATTGGGTTTTTTTGTTGGGGGTGGTTGGGTCAGGATATTGTTGGGGAGGTTTTCTGTTTGGGTTTTGTTTTTCTTCTCTGCCTTCCTTGTGTTAATATCTTTTTTTTCTAATCTCTTTCGCATTGGTTATGTTCGTGCTCTTGCGCTAATCTACTCTCTTTTACTACTCACTCTCCCGGTTTTCTCTAGTCGTCCTTGTGTTTGTGGTTGTCTGACCCGTGTAGTTTGGAGCTTATCATCTGTTCCAGTCCTTCCGGATATTGGGTTGGTTCTGTGGGTCGGGGGATATTATTAGGGGATGTGGGTAAGGCCTTTGTGGTGTGGTTTGAATCAGGGGATGAGGGGGGTCTTGCTTGTCTGTTTTCTTTTGGTTTGGGTTTAGCAGGTCTTTTTTTTATGGTGTGAGGGGTTTTTGGATGGCTTGTTAGCTGTGTGTCTGATTTGTGTGGTAGGTCTTGACACAAACCCACCTCCCCTTTTTATGTATTTAATTAATTATTTCGCACCCCCAGCAGCTACTGTCATAATAGGTATCTTTGGGCTTTTTATTTGTTATTTAGTAAACCGCGGCATGTTTTATGTACTTTTGTGCCAACCACAAAAGTGTCGGTGCCTCGAGGCATACCGAAAAGTAGTGGGGGGGTTTCTATGATGTGTTGTGGCATATACTGTTGGGGAGGAGGGGATGGCATTTGTAGGGGGTGGAGGATACTTTGGGGAATAAGCAGTGCTATTGGGGTTGTTTAGGTGGTTTTGTTGTGGGTTGGAGCGCGTGGGGTGGGGTTTTGGTGGTAAGTGGGATGGCTTGTCACTTCTTCCCTTCTAGGACTAGTTCTGGGGTTATGTGGATTGGGTGAAGGGGTACATGTTTACAATATCATATATGGTTTGATGTGATTTGTTGGGAGTGTTTTTTAGTATGTAGGGGTTTGGGATCCCGCGGAGGGGTTACTTGTGTATTGCGGTTGTTTTGGTTAATGGGAGTGGTTTGGCGGTGTGTGTGTGTTTAAGGCGGGCATGTTGCTGGTGGGGTTGCGCGAGCATCATTGCACTTTTGAGGGGCGTGGGGAGTGCGATTGGGCAGGGGTTTAAGGGCGTGGTTGCCACTATAGCTGGGATGGGTAATTTGTGATTAGCTGCGTGCACGCGTGTGTGATGTGTCGATTACAGGTGAGCCAGTGGCGTGTGTGGTGGTGGGAGCGAAGGTGGTGTAGAGGTTGTACGCTGGGGCGTGAGTCGGTGTGAGTTCTTAGTGTGGTGGGGTGCGCCAGTCGTGATCGAGGGAGGTAGCGGGCGGGCGGTGGCGAGAGTACGTGCGGAGGTCGAGGGGCGGGATTTGCGGGGTGGTGCGGGGGCGGAGAGAGCAGTGGTGAGCAGGTGCGGGGTGAGGGTGAGGGAGTTGTGTGTGGCCGGTGTGAGAGGGCAGCACGAGGAAGAGTGGGACGTGTGCACGGCGTGTGATCGGTGGGGAGCGGAGGGGGGGGGGGGGGGGAGGGGCGGGGTGCGGGGGGGGGGGGGGGGGGGTGAGGGGGTGGGGGGGGGGGGGGGGAGGGGGTGGGGGGGTAGGGGGTGGGTGGCTGGGGGAGGGGGGAGGGGTGGGGAGGGGGTGGGGGGGGAGGGGAGGGGGGGGGGGGGGGGGGGGGGTGGGGAGGGGGGGCGGATACACGCGATGCCCGCCACACACACACCCCCCCCACACCCCCCACCCGGGCTGGGGGGGGGTGGGTTTGGGGGGGGGGGGGGGGGGGGGGGAGTTGCCCCGGCCCCACCCCCCCCCCCCCCCCCCCCCCCCCCCCCACCCGGCCACCCCGGGGTGGTGGCGGGGGTCGGGAGGGGGGGGATGGGAGGGGGCTAGGGGGGTTTGGGGGAAAGGGTGTGGTGGGTGGGGGGGGGTGGGTTGGGGGCGTCAGGGGGGCTGTGGGTAGGGGGGGTGGGGGGGGGTGTGGGGGGGTGGGTGAGGGTGGGGGTTCGGGCTGTAGGGTTTTTGTGCAGCGGGGTTAGTTTTTTGGTGCATGATAGATGGTTTGTATGTTTGGGTTAGTATAGTGTGGGGAAATTCAGGGTTTATTTTGTGTTGTTTTGTGGTTTTGAGTTGGTTGGGTTTGGGGTATGTATTGCCTGGGGTGGTTTGGGGGGAGGGGCGGTATGCATGACGTGGTATTATTTTGTCGCGAGTTGTTTGGGGAGTATGCGCAGGGGGTTATTTTGGGGGGTTGATGTGGTTTTTCATTGGGGGGCTGGGATGGATTGGGTATCGATAAGATGGTTGCGTTTTGTGGTGTAGGTTTAGCGGGTGTGCGCGGGGCAGGATGACTTGTCGGGTGCACATTTTTTTTTTGCACTGACAGTCTTGCAGGTTCGGCTAGTGATTACTTGATTATGCGTATGATGAGGTCTATTCAGGTCCTGGACTGAGCGGAGGGGTTAAGTTGAAGAATTCTTACAGCTCGATTTGTTTTATTTATCATGTCATTTAGTGAGGTGAAGATTTATATACTCACGCGATGCCAGAAAATAGTATCTTATCTTATCTTATATATACAGACGCTCCTTCTTTGCAGAAGTTAATTGCGTCCACAGAACCATTGAAGCTATGTATCCGTTGGCAAGTGACGCTGCGTTCACATGCCACGGATTCGTTGGGGGGTCCACGCTTTACCCAGCCGCCTATTAGTTGTTATGGGTTCTCCATTCGGAGCTGGGTGTCTCAGGGAAGCCCCTAGGCCCTGGGACACATTCACCTCCTGCTTCACATGGATTCGTAAACCCGCTTATGATGTCTTGGCACGAATCCATGGTGGATATTTGTGGTGATGTTTGGGTTTTTTTTTTGGTGGGGGGGCGGAATAGGGCGGTTGGAGATGGTGTAGTCTGTTTATAATATATATTTTAGGGGGGTGCCGTTGACCACTAGCGTGTTATGTAGAGAATAGGAGTATACAAGGGTGGTGGTTGATGGGGTAGGTCTATGTTTTTATTTTGGTTTTGTGGTTGGGAGAGTGCGGTTGGTTGTGGGACAGTCAGTATAGTTTGTGACAGGACGGGTTTAGGGTTGAGGGTTCAGGTTATTAGGTTTGGGGTAACGGGCGGGGGTTGGTAGTAACGCTTGTAGGTGAGGGGGAGAGTGGGGGTTATGGTTGGGGTGGTGGGTTTTGGAGGTGGGGGGGGGGGCGTGGGTAGGGGAGGGGAATGATGGGTTCTGGGTTTGTTCTGGGTGGGTTTGGGGGTTATGGGGGGAGTGTTGGGGGGTTGGTTTGGGATAGGGGAGTGATGGGCGGGAGGCGAGATGAGGAGGGAGGGATGGCGCTTGTGTTGTGTTTGGGGGGATTGACGGTGGGGGAGCACAGTGTATGGAGGGGGGAGGTTTTGTAGGGGGGGGGTTGGAAGGGAACGGTTTGTTGGGGGGGGGGAAGGCGTGGTTTTGGGTAATGGTGAAGTTTTCTTGGGGTAGAGGGGGTGGGGGTAGCTGTGGGGTGGTTTTGTTTGAGGGTTGGGTGGGCTTGGGGGGGGGGTGTTATGGGGGGGTTTCTCGGAAGATTTTAAGCTTGGCTAGGTTGGCGAACATGGGTTTGTTGTTTTTGTTGGGGTTACGTTTGGTGGGGTATGGGTGGGGGTTGGGAGTAGGTTTGGGGGGAATTTGAGTGGGTGTTTTTGTGTGGGATGTTTGGGTGCATTTATGTGTATTCAGTTTTTTAACTAATAAAGTAACGTTTTTAAATCAAGGTGGGTGTTCGGTGTTTGGGTTTTGTTGTAAACCTCTTATTTGCTGTTGTTTTTTAATACTTTATATTAAATGGTCTGGCTCGTCTGCGGACAGACCGGACCCACTTGTCGCCAAAACTTTTGATCGATTTTTAACCCATATGCTCGCAAGGGATATAGCGAGCTGTAATATTCTGCAGGCAGTTTCCGGTACCGATGCATTAAAAACAATGTTTCTAAAATTTCAAGATCGATGAATGTACCGTAATTTATTTTAATTTATTGATAGTTTTTTGATTTATTTTATTTAGTCCTTTGTATCTTGCTATTTTTTGTGATTGAGGCGTCGCACGGTGCGTAGTTTTATTATTGAACATCCTTTCGGTCGAGCATTTAGGTGAGGTTCTTTTTTGTCTGATTGTTTATTTTATTTTTCATGTGCGGGGCGATCTTCACGGGTTTCTTAAACTGGTTTGTCGTACTATTTCGGACATTGGGTTGGAGGGCGGGTTGGTATGGCGCGGAAGGTGGTGTTGCGTTCATGGCAGGGGTTTGTAGGGATCAGTCTTAAGGATTTATAGTCTATAACCTTGGGTTTTTTACGGGTTTTCTTATTTTTAAAGATTATTTCCATAAAATATGAGTAGTGTTGATTTTTGGGATAATTGGCGTGATAATTTTTTTTTAAATATTATAGCTAAATGCGAGCTAATTGGAATTGATGATTTGTGTCTTTGAATGATTACTGCATTATTCTCATTGGACAATTATGAGTCCGTGACGTGTGATTATTAAGGTGCTTGTGATCCAATCAGGCTGTAGGGGGGGGGAGTGGGTCGTGTGGGGTTTTGCATATTAATTCGCCGAGAGTAAGTGTACTTTTCGTTGAGGCCTATTTGTAACGTCCTGTAACTTGTTCATGAAAATTTTCGCTCCTCGTAACTGACACTTTTTACCGTTATTATATTAGTCAGGGGATCTTCACTGTGGCTGATTTCGGTTCGGCGCCAGAATAACATAATTATCTTCATTTTCTTTTTTAAAAATTGTTAATAATTCTTTAGAACTTTTTTTTTACAATTACGTGACAAATGTAGTGCAGAGGAGTAACCCACTATGCAGATAACTAAAGCTTACTTTTTAATCTAAAATTTTTTTTGACATCATTTTCAAGCACGTTCATGAAATTTGACATAGCTGTTCTCCTAAAATATCCGGTTTTGATTTTGGGACATTTTATTATTTTTGCTCTACGGCTGTGTCTTCTTTAAACATGCCCTGTGTGGCCAATTTGGAAGCAGGACACTTGCAATGACTGGAAATATTTTCCGAGGGTTTTGTCCACTGTTACTTTTCATCCTGACCTTCGCGCTTGCTCTACAATACATCATTAGTTTCTGAGAATTGCATGTCGCTTCTGATAACATATGGAACTACAACTCTTGGTTTATTGTTCCGTGTGCATTTGGTAATAAAGCTCAGTGTTGCAAAATTCCTCAGTAACCATTTGTGTTGTGCAAAAAAAAAAAAAACACCAAATTTGCTGCGACTTGGTAATTCTAAACTGTGCGTGGCACAACCGAACGGTCCTGTATCCTGCGAGGCCACGGAAGCGACGCAGCTTAAAGAGATCATGATGGACTCGACTTATGGTTTCTCAATTCTTGCCAACCACGTTTCTTATTAACTTATTAAGGTCCGCTCCTCTCAACACACCGCTCTATAAACAAATATATAGTGCTGTTTGTCCGACATACACGATATATAACTTAGTTATTGTCACTCGCTATATTTTCCACGAGATGGGGATATTTCTCTGGTTTCGTTACTGCGGAAGTCGTGGTCCTTGGCTTTGACTGAAGTGTCCTATTTTATGTTTGTTGGGTTTTTTCCCCTGCTAATGTCTGTAAAGCAGGTTTAATTAGGTATGGTTATTTTTTTCACTATCAGCTTTTTGTGTATATCCACAGGGGTGGATGGCGGGTTTTTTTGAACACGGGGTTGTTTTGGGGGGAGGGGGAGTGAGGATTTGGTTTGTTTTGGAGCCGAGTGCGGTTTTTGTTTGCATCGACCGAATGTTTTTTCCATGCTAATTGTTGCAAGTCTTGTCAAAATAATTACTCAAAACACAAGACCAAAAGCATATTTGTAACAGTTAACAGGTTGTTTTTTAAATACTGTTTTTTCCTGTGGTCTGTGGTTGCTAGAGGAGCGCGCGGTAAGTTTGACCACACCACGCAACGGTTGACACAATCTCAGGGGCGTGACAAAATAAAAAATTTAAAAATCGCCCTATTTACTTGATATGGCTTGATTTTTTTTAAAATGTTTTATCTGTACAGATCGTCCAATTTTTAATAAGTGCTAATTTATTAGTAGTTTTGCTTGTACTTGTGTATATGAGGCATGGGGATCGGTGTATTTACGAACAGTGGGTTGGCGTTGTTAATAGCATGGGATTGGTGTAGTTGGTTCTGGGGGGTTTGGGTTGTTTGTGTATAGGAAGGTGTTTTGTTGTATTATAGGCAGGGGTTTTGTTTGTACTATAGGCCTGGGGGTTTGTTAGTCTTTTCTATGTTATAACTAAACATTGTCATGTCTAATTTTTGTGGGAGGAAAATAAAAGTTCACCACCGTGTTTGTTATTTTAGCACAACGCATAGCTTTATCAATAGAAAAGGAGAATTTTTCAGAGCAGAACGTGCGCGCCACAGAGCAATGTGGTTGTGTTTACAGAGTAGTGAAGAGTGTGCGCAGGAGCAATGTGGAGTGTTATAGAGAAGTGATGGCGAACCCATGCTACGCGTGCCACGGATGGCACGCATTCCTCATCAGCTGGCACAGCGACCTAATAATATTAATGCCTTTAAATAAGCCACTTCGCTGGCACTTTGTTCGTTGTCACTTTGTGTTGTCACTTTGTGTTGTCACTTTGTGTTGGCACATTGGTAGGGCTCACTTTGTGTGACCTTTGTGTTGGCATTTGGCACTTTGTGTTGGCACTTTGGGAAATTTTGTGTCCGTGCGTGTGGACGTGTGTGTTGGTCCTGGCAATTTGTGTTGGCATCTTGGCATTTGTGTGTCCTGGTTTTGTGAAGTTGGCACTATTGTGTTGGCGACTTTGGCCATGTTGTACGTTGGCATGTTGGCACTATATCGGTGTTGGTCCTTTGTGTTCGGTGGCACTTTGTTGTCCGTCTGTCACATGTGTTGGTCTCACGATTGTCGTTGTCTCTGTTGGATTTGCACGTTGTGTCTGGCACTATTGTGTTGTCACTTTGTGTGGTACTTTGTGTTGTCACTTTGTGTGTTTGTCAACTTTGTGTTGGCATTTTGTGTTGTCCCTTTGGGTTTGGGCATTTTGTGTTGCCATTTTATGTTGTCACTTTTGTGTGTCAATTTGTGTTGGAACTTTGTGTTGGCATTTTGGCTATATAAAAGGAGGTTTCATTGAATTTTCAGGCAGCGGCTCCCACAGGCACATTCTTGTTAATAGTTATGTATATTGAGCTTAATAGCTTCAATTATGTATAAACGCCTAACGCTAAGGGACATCACTCCTGCTTTTTTAAAATTGAAATTTAATTGACTTTAAAAATATTATTCATTTTGGTTTCCAGTTTAATATTAACCAAACAACGCCTACGAACCTTTGACGTCAGCATTTGTGTTGTATAACAGTGTTGTACTGGATAATAGAGTTATTTTTTGTTGCAGTAATTTGGTGCGCTGCTTTCTAAAATTAGTAGCGTCACGGGACAGGTACAGATGGGAACGCGTTGCAGTTTAAATTAACGTGTGTGGTGATTTGCACTGTTATCTAATAATATTGTTTATATATACTAAATGGTGTGAACCATTGCTGGAATATGTCGTATTTATCATACAAGAATAAGTTACTTTTGGGCTTTTGGCGGAGGTAAAAAAAAAGAGGGCGCGTAGACGCCCTGCACCATTATTTTAAATTACTTTGTGTACATTTTAAGGAAGTTTAATATTAGTATTAATCATACTAAGGCATAGTTAGTTTGGCTTTTTAAAAGGTGGGCGCCGTAGGTGCCCGAATAAAGTGGGCGCCGCAGGCGTGATTATTATGGCGTCCGCAACACAACCTTCAGTAAATAAAATAATGCACAGGTCACTCATTATGTCTACATTCCGTAACGCTGATGGCATAGTACAAACAGTCCATTGCTCGTTACAATAATTTAATTTGTGATCTTCTTTGTGGTTCGTAGGATTTTTTCTGTGCATGTCGGGGGTGCATCGCCTGATTATTGTTTTTGTCGGCTTGTTCCCATTACTATTATTTCATTTTTCTGTGTTGTACCTATTTTCTCGTTGGTTTTTAGTATTTGCGAGTTTTTATATAAAACTTGGTTTTATGTTTCTTGGGCTTTTGAACATTATATTAAGGGGGCTCATCTTGGGACATACATACCGCTTGTGGTGGGTGTTGGTGTCGTGGTTGTTGTTGGGCCGTGACTTTTGGTCCACTATAGTGCCCCAATGGTATCGGTCGTGTTGTGGAATTGGGTGTTGTCTTGGGGATACGGCTTGAGACTGCGGCAGAGGTGCCTGACTTTGTTTTTGAATGAGAGCTGGGGCGGGTGGGGGTGGTGTGCCAGACACTGCAATGAATGGATCTATGTGCTCCGATATTTTAAAGTCCATTTTAGATTAGGCGAGATTTCAGCTCATTTAAGATATTGTTTTGCTTTTCTTAATCAGTTACACGACTTGGGTTTAGGGGTATTGGTTTTTGTCAAACTAACAGCCTCTCTTGTCGGGTGTGAAGGGATCTAATATAACAGACGTTACAGGGGTTTAAGAGATGGTGAACTTACTAGGCACCACGATACAAGCAGAAGCTACAATGGCTATTCGCGAGAGATGCAATATATATGGCTAATATGTGAGGTTAAGTTCTTTTTGATTAAACGTTTGCGTTATATTTCATTCACTTTCGTCGGTAAGTTCTTTCTGGCTGTTACTTAGATTAAAAATTTTATGTGAGTGGTGTCATGACTTCCTTTCCTGAGCGTAAACGATATTGGCATATGATCTTACAATGAAGTCCGGGACTTCTCCCTGAAAGATCTTCATTATACCCAACCTTGATTGGTTGGCTTCCTAGTGACACCTGAACCTAGTTGTAAACATTGAAAAGAATATTTCTCGGTTATAAATGCAAAAAGCAACATCAATGCATGACGATAGTGTGTACGATGGTATGATGGAGGGTATAAATTATACTAGTATTCCACACTGATCTCGGGTTTTAATGGACACCATGCAAAAAGTCTCATATGCATATGTTCTACCCTATAAAAGAATATGTTGCGAATATGTCTGAATATATGGTTTTTTCGTACAACTCTTCTTCTTTTTTTTTATTTTTTTACATCTTTACTTATAGCTAGCAATGCCCCTCAACTATTACCGTTCTCTATCCACCTGAAAACTGAGGGAGATCATTCCAAATAGTAAATCTCTCCTCACTTCCTTCCTAGAGATCTTAGGTTGCGCGCGATTAGGCCAAATAATCAGTCCACGGGAAATACTTATTGTTACAGAAACCAATAAAGGCAAAAATATTAAACCCACTAAACAAAGTCAGAGGCGAGTGAAGTAGTGCTCCACAAAGGGTACTATTGTGGGGGTAAAAGTCAAAATGAATCCCACAGGACCACACTATACTCAAGCTTGACAAAAGGGAAACAAATGTCGTCCATTACTAAATTCACTATTTTCCTTTGGGTATTTGTAAGTCCGAACCCTGAAAGTACTGGGTTTAGATTCGCCCCGAAGTTGCTTAAGAGATGTCAAATTATGGAACTCTCCCTCTCCCCCCCACCCAGCCCCCCACACCCCTCCCCCTCCCCCCCCCCTGCCGCCCCGCCCACGCCCCCCCCCCCTCCCCCTCACCACTCCTACAGCCCACCGTCCCCCCACCCGCGTCCACCCCCCCCCCGCCCCCCCCCCCCCCCCCCCCCACGCGCCCCCCCCCCCCACCCCTCGCCCCCCCCACCCCCACCCTGCCGCCCCCCCCCCCCCCCACACCTCCACCCCCCTATCCCCCTGCCCCACCCCTCTACGCGCCCCACCCCACACGCTACGACACCCCCATCACCCACGCACCCCGCCCCCACGCGCCCTCTCACACCCCCCCCACTCCCACCCCACCACCCCCCCTACGCCTCCGCCCCCGCTACGCACCCGCGACACTCACGCGCTCACCCCACACCCCCTCCCCCCGCGCACCCCCCACCTCCCTCCCCCCTCCCACCCCTCACGCACCTCCCGCACACCCCCCCCTGCCACCCCCCGCACCCGCACACCCCCCCCACCACCCACCCCCCCCGCGCACCCACTCCCCCTCCACACCCCCACACCCCCCGCCCCCACCTCTCCCCCGCTCCCCTCGCGCGCGCACACCGCGCCCCCCCCCGCTCACCCCCCCCACGCCCCGCGCGCGCTACCCCCCCCACTCACCCCCCCTCCCCCCTCCCCCGCCCCCCTCACCCCCGCGCACACCCCACACTCTCACACCCACGCACCGCGCCCCCCCACACGCCCCCGCCGCCCCCCCCGCACCACTCGCCCCCCCACCCCCACTCCCCCCGCTCGCTCCCCACGCGCGCACGCACCACCCCCCCCACCCCCACCGCACCCCACACCACACTCGCCCCACCCCCGCACACACCGCGCTCACACACACCCGCACCTCCCCCC